>JAPYZK010001382.1:0-22310 GCA_030522785.1 Platygaster equestris | reverse complement strand
ATTCTTCCGCAAGGGAATCCATGAACTACCGAACCGGTGGCAGAAGGTGTTGGACAATAACGGAGAATACTTTGATGATTGAAAGTGTATCGTTTGCTTAGTATTGATAAAGTTCAAAAATTCAAAAAAAGTTGCATTTTTTCTTCACAGTCCCAATAAATAGATCTTGAAGTGCGCAAAATTTGATAAACTGTTTTCTAAATTTCTTCAAGCTTCCCAAATTTTGGAACGACATCGAATCAAAAAATGAACAACGATAGAATCGAAAACGTCAACTGATCAATTTTTCCAGAAATGACACCGTCATCCTCATCCCAAAAATCAATATCGCGAGCTCAAAAACTCAATCGAATTTTTATTTTCGTAATCGCTGGAATCAAAATCATGCGGTGATATCCATATTAGATAAATTCCCCACGAGCATTAAATTGCCGCTCTTTTCGTCCAAGTCGTCGCTATCACGAAAACGTGACTTTGGAATCACGTGAGTCGCCGCAAACTTGGCACGAGATCGAAAGAAAAGTAACTTAATTAAACATTGACTCTCGGCTTATCAGACGCACCATTTACCGATTGTTTGCGACACAAATATTTCGTTTAAATCAGTAACGTCGCAGGGGGGGAGGGGTCCAAATTCAGAAGATTAATATCTGATTTTGTAAAATTTACTGTGTTACTGTGTTTTTACGAGTTTTTAAGAATTGTTAATACATTTTTTTCATATGATCGGAAAAATAATTTGTTCGAATATTTCGAAGTTCATTTTTTTTATTTTTATAGAAATATAAAAAAAACTATATTATCGAATATATCAAATATTTAATCGAATTTTGTCATATATAGTTTAATTTGATATATTATTGCATGTATTATATTTTCAAATATTACTACAATTTTATACATTATTAAATATATTATTCTTAAAATTTGTGAATATCTTATAACTTTTCTGAAATAAGAATGAAGTTTGAGATCGTCATAAATTCACATAATTTTTAGAATTTTGATTCTGCCATGATTATATAATTAATGGGATTCATTTTATTTTGACAAAAAAGATAATTAGATGAATTTAATATTTGGCGGTGATTTGTCGTTGCGAAATAACGCGATGTGCTTTGAATCGAAACAAAATTCAGTCAAGGATTGGAGGAGAAATCGCTGACTGTCATGTGTTTAAAAAAACATTAAGGACATTATAGAAAATTTATTGTTAATTAAGCCTATTATAATTGTAGGGTATTTCTATCATTATTCATTTTGTGATCTATTCATTTTTATATTTATTTGTCATTAATTTTCGATTGGAAAAAAAAAATTTTCCAATTTTTAGGTAATCATTATGTATTCTGCATTTATTTTCTAGAGCTATTAAGACAGAATTTCGTCTCGAAATACCATAATGTTCATAAATTTGAATAAATTTTTCCGAAATTCGATATTTCAACAATTTTCGGATTTATCTGTATTTTCGTAAATATCTTCAGAAAAAAAATCAACGTTTCATATATTCTTAACATTCAAATATTTTGGAATAAAATGAGCTAAAAAATAGCATTGAGTAAATTTTCCTATCATCGAAACAATTGATGAAAAAACTGAAAAAGCTCAAAACCACCTAAAAAATCACTTTTTCATTCCCGTCCCGGATAGTAAACGATGAACAATTTCAATCATTGATTAAACAAAACGATTGCATATTTTGCAAGAGACTCGAATAATAGAGAAATCTGTTATCTATTGCAAATTGAAAAGAACCGTAATATTTTCATGTTAGTGAACAAACTCGTTCCAATCGATTAAAATCGTGCATGTACAGGTGCAAATGCCCTTATCAACTTACTAATTTTCGTTCAAATTTCACGTATGTTGCAGAAATTCAGAAAAATGCAAACATATCGTTCCCAAATGTTTTCATAATTCATAAACATTTTTTTGAAGTGTAAAAGAATCATTCAAAATTCGACTTTCGTACATAAAAATAATACATCGATACAGTTTTGACAACCTTCTTGAAAATCCTAAAATCGAATTTTGCGAATCAAAAGGAAGTTCCATTGTTTTTTATCTACGAATTTTCGATTTTATGGAAAAAGAAAATTTCCTATGTTGAGATACGAACCCAGGACTTCCAGATTACTGATCGAAGGCTCGTCATTTTAGAATAAAAATTCCTCAAAATCCCGAATTTTTCAGAACACTGCCAAAAAATAGATCTAAATTCTCAAAACTCTATTCATAAATGATAAATTCCCAATATCCAGTTTTTTTGGAATCTTAAAAATCCGAAAAAAAATCACCTCCAAATAATAAGGGTTCCCAAAATTCGCGATCCGCCGAAAATGCGGCGTCTAGATGAAACATACGTATAATATACATATCTGAATCTGATAGTCCCTCTTCCCCCCCACCGCCCCGCCGCCACCCCACCCCCTCGGCGCAATCGCTCTTTCAACGTCCATTCTCCTCGTAACGGCATTGTCAGTGCTCTCCGCGCGCTCTTCATGCGCTCCCTATTTTATTTATTATCAAACAGCCCCCCCCCCCCCCCCTCGACGCCTAATTTTCCATAATTATTTTCCTACGCTTTTTTGGTATTGAAATTTATTTTTGTTCAAAAAACAAAAAAGTGTTATTTTAGACCCCCCCCCCTCCAGCATTTTTCGTACTTTTTTTTTCAAAATTAAAATTTATTTTCCTATTGTTTTTGAAAAATTAAGGCAGAACTGCTCTATCGGGAATATATTACGTTAACCTCCCTGCACTAATTTATGAATTTACGATCTTTTGGGGATTAAAATTGTTTTTGGACCAATTTCAGGATACTCAATGCATTTTACTTACTCCCCCCTCCCCTCTGCCGCAATTTTTCCCCCCTCCCGCGGTCAGTTCGGGAGCGAATTTTTCACTTTGCGTTTGAGTGCACGATAGGATTCATTCAATCAGTGGGCACTAATAGTGAGGGACAGTGTCGATCATGAATTGCTGTATCTCGGTCATTCGGTCAACCTTATAACAGTCCTTGGCGAGGTGAAGCAAATTGCATTTAAAAAATTTCATTCGTTTATCGCAAAAGTACTTTTTCTAAAAACTTTTTTTGTTATGAGAGAGATTTTGCTTTCGAGGGAAGGAAATTTTGTAAAGTTCGGTGTTTTTCAGTGATGAGCATTTTTATACGTTCATTGAGAGTTTTTTAGTTGGGTCGTAATTCTTATAGTGTAGTGATTATCGAAAAAAAATTTTCCAAATATAGTAGTGTAGTGCAGAGATAGATGTTTGAAAATTATTTTGATTCGAGTTAGCGGAAATCGAAAGTGAAAAACGGTGTTTCTTAATTTTTAATTAATTTATTTTTTAGGCGACTTCTTTTTATTTTGGTTTTTTCGGTCATTTCTACTTGAGTGACGGCTACTTGTCAGGAATATTCTTCGATATAATAATAATAGACTAATGTATAATAATAATAAAATAATATATAATAATAATCTCAATGAGTATTTTTTTTTTCTCGAAATTAGGAACTTCAGTTTGATTAGCGTAAAAATATTTCGAAGTTTCACACATTTGTGAATAATTCAAAATCATGGAATCGTGATAAATAATTCAACTTCACAACAATCAGAAATTCGTAATAATTATGTCACATTCTCACCAAAAAAATTGTGTACGGAAAATGGGAGTCATTATTTGGGAGACTTATTTTTATTTTGGGTTCTTCTTTACTTTTACTTGATTTCAAGCTAATTTTCAGGAATATTTTTCGATATAATAATAATGGACTCAATAAGTTTTTTTTTTTCTGAATTAGAATCTTCAGTTCGATTCACATAAATATATTTCGAAATTTCACAAATTTGTGAATAATTCAAAATTATAAAATCGTGATAAGTAAATAATCTTTACAAAAATTACACATTCCTAATAATTATGTCACATTTTCACATAAAAAATTTTTTCACGGAAGATGGGAGTCATTATTTGAAAGACTTTCTTTTATTTTGAGTTTTTTTATGCTTCTACTTGATTTAAAACTCATTTTATGAATTTTTTTCGATATAATAATAATGGACTCGAAAGTTATTCATTTTCGCAATATATTAGGAAATTCAATTCGATTTACGAATGTAACTAACACAAAAATTTCTAACATCGTCAGAAACAACTCAAGCTTCACAAAAATTGGACATTCATAATAATTATGTCACATTTTCACAAAAAAAATTCTCCCATCCCTAGTGATTCTAGTTTTTATAAAAACCTTATAAAATTGTGTAGTAATTTTTGCAATAAATATTTTATAAGCTCAATTTCATTGAACTTTTATAAAATACGCGATATTTATAGAATGATTTGATAAAAACTTTATAAAAATATTGTGTTTCACAACTCTTTAATTGAAAAAAAAATTTTTCGACGAAAGTGTTATAAAATAGTTTTATGAAAATTGAACATTTTATAAGAGCTTCATAAAATCAATTTCATAAATAAATTAAACTGCACACAAAATTAGTGATTTTCACAGAAGTTCTATAAAAACCAAAATCGCCTCAAAAAACACGCACGAAAATGCAAAAAATATTTTCGAAAAAATTGTCCAACCCTCAATCGAAATAAGCGTCCCCAAAAATCATCAAAATGACTCAATGGCATTTTTTCTGCATGATCCAACGCATTGACGTTTCCATCACGTATCTTTTTCCCGCAATTTACCCACGAAACAATTCGAAAGATAACACTATTGATAACACAACACCAAAGTAATTAACAGTTACTACTCCAGTAAAAAAAAAACAAGCACAAAAGCCACATTATCGACAATACTTTAAAAAAAAATTTTCCAAAGATTTGAAAAAAATTCGTTGTTCACTTTGTCTCGTGTCTCGACAGTGAAACGAATCCGTTATCTCCAGATTAATTATTCTCGCGGCTAATCAACTTCAGGATTTTCTTACGATAAAATTACTCATTTCGATAAACAAATTAGAAGTGATATATTATGCGAATTAATTAATTTCACAGTTCATCATTATTATTCATCACAGTTTAATTCATATCAGAATTTTTTAATCCGTTTATTTATTCTAATCTATAATACAAATCAACCAAAAGGCGTGAAAAATCGATTTCCCTAGTTTGACTTCCTGATTCGTACAAAAAGTCTAGTTTCTTCGTTTGAAAATCATAAAAACAATTACGTCATGCACAATAAATCGCGGAGTTTTCCAATATTCGACATTGAGACATAATTTAATGAAAAATTTTCCGAACACAATTAAAGTACGAACTGTAAATGAATGAATTTGCAGGAACTGTCGCAATATCCAATCATCCGTCACGTGAGGATTGGTAGTCGACTTAGCGTCTAATCCGGAACTCTGATACAGTGATAAACGTGTGATTATGTCGGCTCAAAAGTATTTTACGCGATTTTTATGGATTGTTTTGCTGTGCAAATGTGATGAATCTCAGGGAAGGGATCACGTCAACGAAGGTCGGTCGAATTTTTGGATAGGATTAAATTTCGAAAGCTTTTTGGGGAATCTTCGCAAATTTTTCGTCATTTTAGGGAACGGCTTCTTCTCTGATTAGCATATGTTCTAGTGTATTTCTCACATATCGGTGACATATGAAGAGATATATTGATATAATATATTCGGATAATTAAATACATAGAGAAGACAAATATGGAACGATATCCGAGTTCTCGAACCCGAATGAACTTGAATCTCGAAAGATATTCGAGTTCTCGAACTTGAATAAACTCAAATCTCGAACGATATTCGAGTTCCAGAATTCGAAACGAACCTGAATCTCGAATGATATTCGAGTTTTCGAACTCAAATAACTCAAATCTCGAACGATATTAGAATTCTCGTAATTTAAGAAACTCAAATCTCAAACGATATTTGAGTTATCGAACTATGACGATATTTGAGTTATCGAACTATGATGATATTTAAGTTTTCGAACTCGAAAGAACTGAAATCTCGAACAATATGGGAGTTTTCAAACTCGAACGAACTTAAATCGCAAACGATATTCAAGTTCTTGAATTCGAAAAAACTTCAATCTCGAACGATATTCGAGTCCTCGAACTCGAATCATATATGAGTTCTCGAACTCTGAAAAACTAAAATCTCAAATGATGTTCGAGTTCTCGAACTCGAAAGAACTCAAATCTCGAACGATATTTGAGTTCTCGAACGATATTTAAGCTCTTGAACTCGTAAGAACTAAAATCTCGAACGATATTCGAGTTCTCGAACTCGAACGAACTCAGATCACGAACGGTATTCGAGTGATCAAACTCGAATAAACTCAAACCTTGAACGATATTCGTGTTCTCGAACTCGAATGAACTCAAATAACGAACAATATCGAAGTCCTCCAACCCAATCGAACTCAAATCTCGAACGATATTCAAGTTTTCTAACTCGAGCTAACTCAAATATCGAACAAATTTCGAGTTTTCGAACTCCAACAATATTTAAGTTCTTGAACTCGAACGAACTTAAACCGTAAACGATATCCGAGTTTTCGAAATCCAACGATATTTTATTTCTCAAACAATATTCGAGTTTTCGAACGATATTCGAGTTCTCGAACTCGAAAGAACTCAAATCTCGAACGATATTTGGGTTCTCGAACTCGACGATATTCAAATTCTTGAGCTCGAAAGAACTCAAATCGCAAACGATATCCAAATTTTCGAACTCGAATGAACATAAATCTCGAACGATATTTGAATTCTCGAAATATATTTAAGTTCTTGAACTCGTAAGAAATGAAATCTCGAAAGATATTCGAGTTATCAAACTCGAACGATATTAGAATTATCGAACCCGAATGAACTCAAATCTTGAACGATATTCGTGTTCTCGAACTCGAATGAACTCAAATGTCGGAAAATGTCCAAGTCCTCCAACCCAATCGAACTCAAATCTCGGACGATATTCATGTTTTCTCACTCGAGCTAACTCAAATATCGAACAAATTTCGAGTTCTCGAACTCCAACAATATTTAAGTTCTTGAACTCGAACGAACTTAAACCGCTAACGATTTTCCGAGTTTTCGAAATCAAACGATATTCGAGTTCTCGAACTCTAACGAACTCAAATCTCGAACAATACTTGAGTTTTCGACCTCCGAAAATATTTAAGTTCTTGAACTCGAAAGAACTCAAATCCCGAACGATATTCGAGTTCTCAAACTCGAACGAACTCAAATCTTGAACGATATTCGTGTTCTCGAACTCGAATGAACTTAAGTATTGAACTGTAACCAAGTTCTTGAACCCGAACTAACTCGAATCTCGAACGGTATTCGAGTTTTCGAATTCAAACGAACTCAAGTCTCGAACAAATTTCGAGTTCTCGAAGTCTAACAATATTCAAGTTCTTGAACTCGAACGAACTAAAATCCCAAACGATATCCAAGTTTTCGAATGCGAAAAAACTCAAATCTCGAACACTATTTGAGTTTTCGAACTCGAATAAACTCAAATCTCGAACTCAAGGAAGGAATCATACAAACTAAGGTCGATCTAATTTTTGGATAAGATAAAATTTCGAAAGATTTTTCGGCGATTTTCAAAAAATTGTCACTTTGTAAAATTTTTTCTCCTCTGATTATTATACTTTTTCTTATGCTTATCATATCTATCTGACACATGAAGAGATACATCGATATATCAAGTTCCAATACTCAAATACATCGAAAAAGTTTGAAGTTTCGCAAAAAACCATGTTACAATTTCCAGATATGTCCTACTGGCTCGCAAATGGCCAAGAACACCTCGTCAAAGTATTAGCCCACAGGAACATAGAAAGGCAAGCGAAAAATGTAATAGTTTTTTTGGGCGACGGAATGGGAATGGCTTCTGTAACTTCGGGACGAATTTACAAGGGCCAGAGCAAAGGCCAGTCCGGCGAAGAGTACAAATTAGCTTTTGAAAATTTTCCGAGCACAGGATTTTCCAAGGTATGTCACCCAAATCTTTCAATTTTTCAATATTTTTCACGAGGTTCATTTCCCTACTGTGAAACACACGAAAACGATCTTATCGTTCCTTTTTCCGATCTTCTACTGTCTAAGGTTAAGGTTTCCAAGGTGGGCTCCCCAAATTTTTCGAAACAACTTTAGCAAGGTTTATTTTCCTATGGTAAAACACACGAAAGATGACCTTATCCTTTTTCATCGATCTTCTATTATCTAAGGAAAATTATTTTCTAACGCAGACATACAATGTCGACAAACAAGTACCTGATTCCGCGGGCACAGCGACTGCCCTATTTACGGGCGTCAAGAGCCGCTACAGAATGCTCGGATTGGACGTGAGGGCAGAGTACGATAAATGCAACAAAACTGTTAACAGTATTAGCAGATTGTCGAGCTTGGCGTCGTGGGCTCAGGAATCTGGCATCGATACAGGTACATTCCAATGCGAAAGTATCGCGAAATTATCGTCATTAACAATGTTGTTATAATGGAAACGATGCAATCACTTAGACCTGATCAAAATTTCCACCGATATAATCACTACTTATTCAAGATAATCACTAGAATACATTTATCAATTAAAGTACACTGGAATTTAGGATCAAAAACATATGCTCTGTTCCAAAGAAGAGTTTATTTGTTACTAGATCGGTACTATGAATGTTAACGGTATTTTTCACCAATTGATGCAACATTTGAACTGTTGGAGCTGCAGGGATTTATTCCTTGGTCAAAACTGGGACGAAAAGTCCTTTGAAATTTTTTTCTAACTCCAAAATTGAAGAAGATGAAGACATTTGAATTTGATTATCAACGAGTGGAGGGAGAGTGGGCATGGTCTTTGCGCTACGCAGTTGCGCACTGATCGGCGCGACCCAAACGTTCAGTCGATGCATTTTCAACTTTGATTGTTAATAACTCCGCCAATTTTGGACTTAGTCAAAACTGTTTGAGAATGTTCATCCTAGATTTCCGTCTAGAATCTCAAACATATAATAATTTCGACATGAATTACAAAAATTACGAAATTTTCACCATTTCTGATGTAACTCCCAGTTACATCGATGTTTTATCAAACGACCTGCACAAATTCTATCCTTTTCGTCATTCTGCGTTTTTCAATACGATTTTCCGTATCAAAATGAAGTAAAAACGACTCAAAATTGGTACTGAATCATAACCATCTTGAAATGGCGAAACTTTTCGATCGCGACCGTGCAAAAATAGTAGAGGAAGCGTCCCTGGTGGCGGACAAAATTCGTTAAGCGCGCGATTGAGCGCATTAAGGAGCAGTGTCAGTGGAGCCTTGATAGGAGTGACACGTAGGGAAAATGTGGTTGAATCGCTTGAACGACGAAGAGGCCACAAGCCGGCCTTTTACAGCCGAGGGACCCAATAACATCGCACGTTATAGATCGTTCCCACACATGAAACATTCATGCCGCGCCGACGTTTAGTTTAACGTGCCCAGACGAGGTCTAATTTTAGATTTCGCGAGAGGAAATATCGATAAGAATAGAGATTTTTTCGGGGGGAGCTTATGACCCTCCATTGGGTCCCATTAAGGATTTTTTACGAGAGTGGATATAACGGACTATTGAATTTTTCAAACTTATTTGACGTAGCATCGAAATTACAAAAAATGATAGGAAATTTGGGTAAAGATTACATTTTTCTTTACTCGAAGTTGACCTTTTGTGACTGTCTGTCTTTTCATTTGTGAGAAATTTAATTAGTCACGTGTATAACCTCAAATTCAAGATCGTTGCTTTTTGATTGGGAGTTTTTGCATGTTATCTATCTATATTGATGACATATCGATGGATATCCATGACATATTCATGAATGTCTATTGATATCAATGACACATCTATAAAATATCTAGATATCTATGACATGTCCATTGATACCTATGAATATCTATGACGTATCTGTGAAATATCTATAGAATACCCATAGATATTTATGACGTATCTATGGATAACTATAGAATATCTATAGATATTCATGACATATGTATGGATATCTATAAGACATACATGGATACCTATAGACATCTATGACGAATCCATGAATATCTATTAATATATCCGTGAATGTCTATGACATATCCATTGATATTCATAGATATATGTGATATATCAATAGGATATCCATAGATATTTATGCCATATATATAGAATATCCATAGATATCTATGACATATATGTGGGATATCTATCCCATAGATATCTATAGACATCTATGGGATATCTATAGAATATCTACAGATATTTATGAATATCTACAGGTCATGTCATAGATATTTATGAATGTCGATGACATCCATTGATATCTATTGATATTCTAAGATATGCCATAGATATCTATGACAGAGATGTTTATTTAGATTATCCATGGATATTTATGACATATCTACGTACATAAATAACATATCAATGTGATATCTATGGATATCAATGACCTATCTATAAAAAATCTATGGACATCTATGTCATATCTATGAATATCTATGGAACTCTATGACATACCTAAAAAATATGCATAGATATCAAGGGCTATCTATAGAATGTCCATGAATGTCTATGACATATCCATTGAAATATGTGGATATTCTAAGACATGTTATCTATTAAAAAGATTTTTACTTCGATTATCCATATATATTAATCACATATCTACGTACATCTATAACGTATCTATGGGACATCTATGGACATCTATGACACATCCATTGATAATCTATGGATATCCGTAACATATCCATCGATATCTATGACACACCATTGAATATCTATTGATATTTATGACATAAATACAGAATGTCCATAAATATATATGACATATCTACAGATATTTACGACGTATCTATTGAATATATACTATACAAAATTAATTCATTGTTGTATATTTTGAAGAACCTTCAGTTCCATTAAAATGTTAAATATTAAAGAAAAAGTCACGATTCTTCCAATAAAGCTCATTTTCTCATTCGAAAAAAATAAAAATGAATCTCCTCAGAACCTAACCCCCCTTTTTTTAGTACCCAAACAAAAATTCTCCACCTGCATTAATTCCAAAAAGTCCAAGCACAAAATAAATACATAATAAAACACAAATCTTTCAAGGTTTCGTCACAACCACACGAGTAACACACGCGACTCCAGGTGCTCTGTACGCCCATATAAATAATCGGGATTGGGAGTGCGATTCTGAGATTCCGAAACAATACAGAAGTTGCACCAAAGACATCGCGAGTCAGCTCGTTGAAGACTTGCCAGGTCGAGATTTCAAGGTTTGCGAACTCATCGAACAATCATTCAAATTCAGATAAATCAGTAAATCTTCTCCTCGATAACTTTTCGATGACACAGGTCATAATGGGAGGGGGCGGAAAAATCATGGGAATCCCCGGAATCGATGACCCCTCAACATGCGGTAGAAATGATGGGAAAAATTTGACGAAAACTTGGGCGATGAACAATCCGACTGGGAAGCTAGTGACGAATTTGGAAGAACTGATGTCGGTCGATATGGCCAACACTACGAAAATCATGGGAATTTTTGCTTCCGGTCATTTGCCGTACCAGAAAGTCAAGTCGGAAAATACTCCGAGTCTCGCGAACATGACGGTGCAGGCTATTCGACTCCTGAGGAAAAATAGACGTGGATTTTTCTTGCTGGTAAAAATTTGTAACATTTTAAAACATCGAAAAAAGTCGTAAATTTGGTATAGAAGCTCTAAGTATATCAGGCAACGCATATTGATGCGCAAAAAGAATTTCGAGAATATTTAATATCGCATATCGAAAATATCGAATGTCGCATTTCGATAATATCGAATACTGAACATGTATTTCATAACGAATGTTGAAAATATCGGTAGTTTTAAACATCTAAAACATTGCATATCGGTGATATATAGAATATCGAAAATCGCATGTAGATAATATCGAATACCGAAAATATTGCATATCGAGAGTATCGATATTTGACATTCTCCGAAAGTATCGATATCGATAGGTTATATCGGATATTTATAAAAATAGCCGATTTCGAATACGATATATCGTGTCCAAAATATCGATATTCGATAATATCAAAATGTTTAAAATATCGAATATCTAAAATAAGCAATGTCGAGAATATTTAATATCGCATGTCAAACGTCGCATATCAATAATATCGAATACTAAACGTGTATTTTATACCAAATGTTGAAAATATCGATAATATTCAACATCGAAAACATAGCATATCGGTACTATATAGAATATCGAAAATCGCATGTAGATAATATCGAATATCGAAATTAATGGACATCGAGAGTATCGACATTTGATTTTTTCCAAAAGTATCGATATCGATAGCTTATATCGGATATTTATAAAAATAATGGAAATCGAATACGATATATCGTGTCCAAGATATCGATATTCGACAATATCGAAATATCAAAAATATCGAATATCTAAAATAGAGAATGTCGAGATTATTTAATATCGCATATCGAAAATATCAAACGTCGCATATCGATAATATCGAATACTGAACATATATTTTATATCGAATATTGAGAATATCGATAATATTCCACATCGAAAACATTGCATATCGGTAATATATAGAATATCGAAAATCGCATATAGATAAAATAGCATATATTTAGATAATATCGAATATCGAAAATATTGCATATCGAGAGTATCGATATTTGGCATTCTCCGAAAGTATCGATATCGATAGGTTATGTCGGATATTTATAAAAATAACGGAAATCGAATACGATATATCGTGTCCAAGATATCGATATTTGATAATATCGAAATGTTAAAAATATCGAATATCTAAAATAAAGTATGTCAAGATTATTTAATATCACATATCGAAAATATCGAACGTCGCACATCGATGATATCGAATACTGAACATGTATTTTATACCGAATATTGAAAATATCGATAATATCCAACATCGTAAACATCGCATATCGGTAATATATAGAATATCGAATATCGAAAGTATTGCACATCGAGAATATCGAATACTGAACATGTGTATTATATCGAATGTTTGTATTTTATATTACAACAACAATTTCCCAGGTCGAAGGTGGGAAAATCGACATAGCCCACCACCAAAACTACGCGAAACTCGCGCTGTCAGAGCTGTCAGATTTTGACGACGCGATAAGAATCGCGACGCAAATGGTCAAAGTCGAAGAGACATTGATAATTGTAACCGCGGATCACTCTCACGCGTTCACTTTCAACGGCTACCCCACGAGAGGAAATGATATCCTTGGTTTCGCGAACCAGAGCAAAAACGTGGCGCCGTACGAGACTCTGAGTTACGCGAATGGACCAGGGTTTTATTATCATAGGCAGAACGATTCGGGAAGTGTTTTCAACACGTGGAGACCGGTTGAGAACGACAATAACAGGGATAATCCTTTTTATCAAAACTTCGCTGCCAGGCCTTTGGTGGACGAAACTCATGGGGGCGAGGACGTCGGGGTTTATGCGATAGGTAGGGTGAATTTTGACGAGTTTTGGGGGCCAATGAAATCATTTAGGGGGATATGGATTACTTGAATCGGATGGTTCAAAACTGTAGGGATGGGAAGTTGTTCTATGATGGTCGATAAAATTTTTGGGTTTTCAATAAAAATTTCAAACATTTCAAACTTAAAAAATGTGGAACATAAAAATCCAAAATATTTGGATTGGAATTTTTGAATTATGAAATTCAATGGCTCCCAAAAATCTGATTTGTAAATTCGAAGACTTGAAAAATTCGGAAGACTTAAAAAATTCGGAGATTATATTTTCAAAATTTTTGAATTCGAATTCACAAAACTGAAATGTTCAACAATTGGGGAAACTGGATTTTGGTCATTTTTTACATTTCAAAATTTCGATCTTGAAGTTTCAGAATTCGGAGATCTGAAATTCGGAACTTGGATATTCGAATTCGACACTCAAATGGAAAAATGTTCGAATTCAACTTCTCTAGATTTTAACATTGTCAGAAATCAAATTTTGCAAATTTGAATATTTCTAAAGTTCGTAAAAATTCGAATGGAGACAATTTCGAGACTAAAAATGCCAAAAATAGGATATTTCACATTTTTCGATTCGATTCGAAATTCTCGAATTCAATATAGTTCAAATTAATATAATATAGTACATTACAATTTTTGATTTTAATGTACAAATATGGAATTTTATAATTTTTCATTATTTGAATTTCAAATTCAAAATTTTCAAATTCAATCGAAAATCGATCAAAAACTTGAAATTTGAAAATAATTGTCGAATTTCTGATTCAAAAAACGCTCAAAAAACATGCGGAGTGTCAAAATTCTCTTATTTTCGAATACTTAAGGTCGGAAAAATTAGAATTTCTAAAATTTTCCATCTTAAAATGATGGAAATTTTGAATTTTGCATTGTTCAATCCGATTTTCAATTCTCGAATTTCTTACAGCTTGAAAATTCGGATTCCAAAGATTAAGAATTTGAAAACTTGAAAACTGAAATCCCAGAGTTCTTGAATATGGATGTAAAAATCTGAAAAATTTCCATTTTGCATGTTAGAATTTCTATTTCACAATTCAAGAATGCGATTGAAAATTCATATTCGTCTACATTAAAGACGTTATATTTGAAAATTATCCAATTTCTGATCCTACAAACTTTTAAAAAACATTCAAAGTATTCAAATTTTTGGAAATAAAAATTTTAAAGATCGAAAAAATTGTAATTTGGAAATTTTACAATCTTATAATTCTAGAATTTTTAAATTCCACATTTTTTCATTCGATTCCGAATTCTCGAATTTGATAGGTACAGCTCGAAAATTCGGAATCGTGAATAAAAAAAAAATTAAAAACTTCACAATTACAATTCTCAAGTTCTCAGATTTCGATGTAAAAATCTAAAATTTCATAATTTTTAATATTCCAAATTTCAAACTCAAAATTCGAGAATCAAATCAAAAATCTAAATTCCGTCTATCAAAAACTTTGCATTCAAAAATTATCGAATTTTCGATTCTGAAAACTCTCAAAAAACATTCAGTGTTCAAATTTTCGGAATTGGAGAATTTTAAAGATCGAAAAAATTAGAATCACAAAAATTTTCAACCTCAAAATTCTGGAAATTTTCAATTCCACATTTTTTATTCGATTACGAATTCTCGAATTTGAAACAGCTCGAAAATTCGAAATCGTAAATTTAAAAAATAGGAAACTCTAAAATCAGAATTCCAAAGTTCTCAAGTTTCCATGTAAGAATCTAAACCTTCTACATTTTCCATATTTCAAATTTCAAATTTGAAATCCTTGAATTCGATCGAAAATCAAAATTTGAACTAAAAACAATTTTTAATTTTAATTCAACAATTTTCAAATTTCTTTTTCTAAAACCTGTCGAAAGACATTCAAAGTGTCAAAATTTCTAATATCGAAGACTTTTGGAGATCGGAAAAATAGAATTTCAAAAATTTTGAAAAACCACCAAATATCCGAAATTTTAAGAAAAAATCTCCCGACTCGAAATTATGCAAATTCTGCGTGAGAAATTTCCGAATTCCAATTCCGTAACATCGAAATTCGAAATTCCGAAAACTCAAGAAAAAATTCAGAATTCAAAAAACAAAAACTTGAGAATCCTAGTGAAGAAAAAAAATCTTCACTCCAAATCACGTAATGTCATCATAAATGACCACAAGAATTAGAATTCGACTGTTACAGGAAGTAGGAGAAGTATCGATAATTATCGATGATTTTCGATAACTATCCATTATTATCGACAGTTATCGGCGATTTTCAATAATTACCGATTATTATCGATAGTTATCAATGGTTTTCGATAGTTATCGATGATTTTCTATAGTTATCGATTATTATCGATATTCATCGATGATTTCCGACAACTATCGATTATTATCGATAGGTATCAATTACTTTTGATAATTTTCTATCATTTCCGATTATTATCGATAGTTATCAATCATTGTCGATAATTGTCGATTATTATCGATGGTTACTGATGATTTTCGATAATTTCCTATGAGTTCCAATTATAATCGATATTTATCGATGATTTTCGATAATTTTATATTATTATCGATAATTATCAATGATTTTATATAATCGTCAATAGTTATCGATTATTTTCGATTATTATCGACAGTTACTAATAATTTTCGATAATCATCGATTATTATAGATAATTGTCGATAATCCTATCCCTCGAAAATTCTATAACATCTACGAATTTCATAGAAATATCATCGAAACTTTTTTGGAGACACTGGAAAAAACTTCAATGGATATACTTTTTTCCAGGCCCTTATTCTCACCTCTTCCGAGGCACTTTCGAGCAAAATTACGTTGCCCACGTGATCGCGTACGCAGCGTGCTACAAAAACTGGCCATCCCATTGTGACGGGAATTACAAATACCGTTACGAAATCGGGGGTGTCAACAGTTCATTAAATCTACGATCATCGCAATTATTGTCAGTTGTCGCGATTATTGCACTTTCCATGATCAATTGGATGAACTGATGCAGTAGATTACAGTCTTGATCAGTATTAGTAATTTTTGCCCGATGAAGAACTTTTATACAGTGATAATTATGATTATTTTAGTTGTGATTTACAATTTTGTTAGCCGGAAAAAGGATTTCGTTTGAATTTGTACCTCAACTTCCTTATCGTATTAGGATCGAAGTTGTTGAAATTTTTTTGTAGGATATTCACGAAAATTTAGGAAGGTGAATGTTCATGTATTTTTGGGTATATGAGAGCTGTAAATACAATAATTGATGTAATTAATATATTAATTATCGTAAGTCGTTCAACTTTTGCCTGATTGAGAAATTGACTGAACGTGACAATAAATGAGAGAATTTCGAATGAGAAGAATATAAGAATTTTAGAGTTTTTATGGGGTAAGTTTTATATATTGAAAATGAGGTTATCGTGATTAAAAAAATGATAACGAACGAATATAAAAAATAGAAAATAGTTACGAATATGTACTGCGACAAGTGACTGTACAATTTAAATGAATAAATTATTGACCATAAACATAAAATTTTAAATAGGTGAATAAATTCTTAATAATCCTAGAAATTTGTTTGAGACGTGTATGTGATAGAAAATTTAATTCTATACCTTGTTTTGTCTAAAAGTTTCGAAGTTGCGTAAATTTTATGATTTCATTGTTTTTTTTTTTAGATTTTCCCACTCAATTGTTGGCATTTAAGTGTTTTTTACTCGCAAAAAACTTTTGATTGTCAAAAAATTAGTGGGAAAAAAAATAAAAATAAAAATAAAAAAAAATCAATCAAATCATGGAATCATTAATTAACCCATTGACAATCAATTCTATGGATTGCATAAATTTGTTTAGAATTTTTCATCTTTAAAAACTGTACAAAATTTGTAATTGAATTTCTGTATGATGTTTGAAAATTCCCCTGAAAAATTTCTCATAATTTGGTAATTCCCACAAAGTTCCCTAAAATTTACGGATTATTTCGAATTTTTCCGAAAAAATATCTAATTATAGTAAAAAATTTCTGGAATTTTACCAAAACTTTTAAAGTTTCACGTAAATTCTAGCTTAGTTTCGAATTCGTGCAAATATACTGCAAGTTGAAAATTTTCGACCCAAAATTCCTAAAATTCTAGAGATTTTTGTTCAATTTTTTCAGATTTTTTGAACTAATAAAAATTCACTGCGCTATAAGAAATTTTTTGAAATTTTCTCCAGACCCAAAAAATTACGAAAAATAGTCAAAAATCATTCTTTTTCACAAAATTTTCGTGAATGAACGAAATAAAAAAAAAAAAAAAAAAAAAAAAAAAAAAAAAAAAAAAAAAAAAAAAAAAAAAAAAAAAAAAAAAAAAAAAAAAAAAAAAAAAAAAAAAAAAACCAAATCCTGTGATGTGAATTTCGTAAATTTTATTGGAATTTACGAAGTTTTACATAATTTGAATATAGTTCCGAATGGTTGCAAATACACTGAAAATTCAAAAATTTTCGAAAGTCTCAAGAATATTCGATATTTCCGAAATTCCGCTGATTTCTTATCCATTTTTTCAAGTTCCTTAAAGTGACGAAAATTCATTATGCTTTCACAAATTTTTCAAAATTTTCTCCAGATTCAAAAAATTGGGAAAAATAGTCAAAAATCATTCTTTTTCACAAAATTTTCATAATGGAACGAAATTTTCACGAAAAATTCGCACAATTCACAAATTTACCACAAAGTTGCCGGAAATGTACAGACTATTTAAAATTTTCCGTCACGAAATATTCCAAAAGAATACAGAATCTTGGTATGAATTTCGTAAATTTAATTTGAATTCACGAAGTTTTACGTGAATTTAAATATAGTTCCGAATTAGCAAATAAATAAAATCCGAAAAAGCAAATAAATTTTCCCGAAAATTTTCAAAAATCACGAAATGAGATGCCAATTATGCATCGTGTCGATTTTCTTTCCTTATCCACGCATACGTATTTTTACACAACATATACGATTTTTCATATTCTTTCGTGCGTAATTTTTTCGTTACGTAACTTATTCCTTCCTTTGTTCAACTTCACAATTATTACTATCGCAAAGTATGTCCTATAAATCAATAGATTTCTCATCTCACAAGTAAGGTACCCGAAGTGTCCGATGCCGATTTTGATGAGATTGTTATATGTTGTAGGCGATCCAAATCTAAGCGACACGTGTTTTTTTTTATCTGCCGAAAATCGGTTTTAAAGGGTGAAATCAACCCTCAAAATAGGGGGTGTCAATCGTCCAAATGGCAGTTTCATTTACTAGCGATCATTTTTGGCGGACAAAATGTATTTCTATTTTTTTGTTGGGGGGAATCATGTAACATATATTTTGGGTGGGATCGACTGTATTTTTGGGGGTGAACTACGTTTCAGTGAACAACGTTTCAGCGTTGATGTGGATTTGTTTAAAAAAATCATGTTAGGGGTTGCAACCCCCTAATTAAAGGAATATCAAAAAAAGAAAAAACTGGTCAACTTCGGACTTGTCCCTAGTATATAATCTATTTCTTTCAGAATTTTTAGCGTCAAACTGGATTTTTTATTGAAAAAATAAATTTCCAAGGGGGTAGTTCACCCCCAAAAATACAGTTGTCGATCCCACCCAAAATATATGTTGCATGATGCCCCCCAACAAAAAAATAGAAATACATTTTGTCCGCCAAAAATGATCGCTAGTAAATGAAACTGCCATTTGGACGATTGACACCCCCTATTTGGAGAGTTGATTTCACCCTTTAAAACCGATTTTCGGCAGATAAAAAAAAAAACACGTGTCGCTTAGATTTGGATCGCCTACAACATATAACAATCTTATCAAAATCGGCGTCGGACACTTCGGGTACCTTGCTTGTCAGATACAAACAGTCGTTCACTAGTGTGATGCACAATAAAACACCGTCATTAATGATCATTTACATATAATTAAACTCTGGGTACACAAATAAACGAGGTACAGTCTCAACTGAGTCATCGATGTATATTGAAATCAATTAAACTCCGACTGACACAAAATTAACCCCGCAAACGTCCAATAATGACCCAAAATCATCAAAACTGCTCACAAGTTCATCAACCTCGATCTGGAATCTCCATATCCGGTACTTCCCCAGATATCTCGACCACACGGTTTACATGCAGAGCCGAAATAAAGTCGTAAACCTGATTAATTTTGCTCAAAAACCAATTGGGAATACTGATCCTCCGGTCATTGACCCGTACCAAAAATCTGAGGAAACCAATGTTCGGACCGTCGATATTCGCCTCATCCATAGCATCTTCCAGTCCTCTCAATGACAATGACGAATCATTTGACAGGAGCCTTGTCATCATTTTATGACCTTTCCAGAGTACTTCGTCCACTTCCCCTATCCCTGTACTATTCTCAAACAGTTCCTGGAAATATGTCTTAATTCTGTCGCAAATACCCTCCACGTTCTCCCAAATTTCATGACTGAACATTCCGTTGATCATCACACCCACATGCGCCACCGACCGGGTCAAAATCATCGGCCCGAAACCAACCTCTCTCTCCCTCCGAACGTACTTAAGATGCCCCTCAATCATTGCTCTTATCTCGATTTTTTCCCTCCAAAGGACTTCGATATCCTCGATCAATCCATTTTTCTCTGGTCTTCGGAAAACCCTGACACGCTCGAAGGTCGGACGAAGGTCATCCTTTATCAACAGAATTCTAAGCAACTCGATTTTCTGCAAGTTCAAAGCACGAGAACGATCTGACACGTTTTCTCGTGAGTTCAATTCTTCTGTGCGTTCCTTCTCTTCTTTCAGACAGTCTGCAATTTTTTGGATGACAAGCTCGTCATTATCAGGAGATTTGACCCCAGTGACGATCATTGCAATCCCATCGCTGTATTTCTCGACATCTTCTAGTAATTTCGACACTCTTTCCACCAGGTTCGAAAAACTTTCCTTCTTTTTCAATGACTCGTGTTTCACTAACAACACCACTTTCAATGACTCCACATTTCGCAACACGTCATCGATCACGTATGCAATCGTTAGGTCATAATCAGGGGATCTCGTATCTCGGAAAGAAGGCAAATTGTAATACGTGGTGTTTAACTCTAGGTCGATCATCAATTCAGGAACGACATTGTGGAACTGTTTATGGATTTTGGGATCATGGATCACATAGTCCCCACAACCATCGCAAATTTCTTGTGCGTACAAGTCAGCTCCTGTCAGTAAGGATGTCAGGGTAGTTTTTCCAGAGTCGGCATTCCCGATCATCACAACGACTGCACTTTTTTTGATCGACTGGAATTGAATCTTCTTTTCTGCCCAGACATCCAGAATGGTTTTCGATGAGTTTGAACTATCTAAGAATGCCGTAGCTAACCCAACACAGCAGAATAAGAGGAGTATGAACTTTGTCATTGCGATGTACGTCTGGGTGGTGTGGACTTCGAATCGATACTGGACGTTTGCCTTGCGTTGATTGAACAAAAAGAAGGAGGAATGGAGGGGAGAGGGTTACATATAGATATTTTTGTATCAAAGACTCGAGGCGTGGCTTTTCGGACCGAGATGATGTATGGAGCCAAATCTCGACTCTCGGCTGCGCCTGGGGACGAGATTTGGCTCCATACATCGTCGAGGGCGGAAAAGCACGCCTCAGGTCCGTGGTGCTAACATCGTTTTTGCAAAACACGCACCGAATAGAGGCTTCCAGCCCCTGAAAAAGCGCATTGAAAACGTCCATTCACGACATGGTGCACCGCGAACCTATACATGTCAAAACATCGCGAATCGACAACGCGCATGCACGTTGGATAAAAGAATCCATATGTGATGTGCGCGGAAGAAAAGGCCCGAAGGCTGCGAAAATCGATTTTTATGTTTTCTACGATTCCGAAAGTTTAAAAGTTGCTCTTTCCAGCACACAAATCAAAAAAATTCTCCGACCCTTTTTTCCTTATCAAAATTGGTTTCTCAAGTACCCCGTATTTCGCGCTTTGCTCGGGAAACAGAATGCTTCGTAAAACACTACTCACTAACTCATCTTCACGCCGCGCCTGTACACTGGTTCGCTACCTGCGACTGCACCTCCCGTCTCTCGTGCGTTTTCCTATTCTTAACCTCCATGTACTTGGCCGACAAATATGGCAAAATGCGACGAAATAAATTGCAATCGTTTGGATTTCGTTTGGGGGCGTTTGGAGGTCGATTCGCAACGTTTGGAGGTCCACCGTTAATTAATTAACAAAATAATTAAAAAGTGACCATGAAGTTAGCCGACATGATAATAATTTTTCATATTTTCCAGCAATAGACTAGTCAAATCGATTGGAAATCGTTCGGAGGTCACGAATATATGATTTTTATCGTTTGGAGGTCAAGAGTTTGTTCATAATTAACGAAAAACATCACTGAATTAATGGCGATAAATTGTTTCAATTACGCGCATGCGCGTTTCGGCATATTACCGTACACGAGCATACATACATACATCAGCATAAATAGCAAGCAAGCGAGGAGAGAGTATTTTTACATCATTAAAATAATTAACGAAATCGATCGCTGAAATGAATTGCTATCGATTGGATTTCGTTTGGAGGTGTTTGGAGGTCGATTCACAACGTTTGGAGGTTCACCGTTGATTGATAAAAAAAATTTTTTTAATTGACCATGATTCTCATTCATAGGTATCGCGCGTTTTCTTGGCAAGCCAATCAGAGAGCAAGAATTTTGTGCGATA
>JAPYZK010001381.1:0-18333 GCA_030522785.1 Platygaster equestris | reverse complement strand
AAAAGCCAGGCGTGTGGTTCTATGAAGTCATGAACTCATTAAAAAAAGATAACCTATTTCGATATTCTATTGATTATATTATGGATGAACAAACGTGTAGTAGTCAGCAGATCTCAGCATTAAGTCATGTGCAATGATTATCAATAAATTTTTGTAATATGAACTCAGTAGTTTGATTTATTACACCTCTACCTAATTTTTGGAAAAAAACCTGACACTTTCATGAGTGTTTCCCACGTTTGTACAGTAATGACTGTACATGCATTTCAACATAATTCACAATTTGTTAGCGGCGGGGGGGGGGGGGGGGGGGGAAAAAAAGCACCCCCGAACGGGGCGGCATTACCCCCGTAATCAAAGCACTCTCGAACAGGGCGCAATTATCACACGAGCCGGCACTGCATAAAAAATTGATACGTAAAAAGTTGGCGAACCAGCCTCGGTCTCCCCTATGTCGATTTTTGATTACCTGAAATTCTCGATTGCCGGAAAAAAATGGGCGACGATGAAAACAACAAAAAAGAGTATCGTAGCTGAGAGTATACTTTCGTACGTCATATATTTCTTTCCGCGAAAAAAATATATTTCATTCCTGAAAATTGGTTTCAAAAAACAGTGCCAGATCTGCTCCGGTCTCCTCTACAAATCATTGAAAAATTCCCATATATCTCCCGAAAAGGTTCGTTACATATTGTAGAAGTCAAGATACATACTTTAGAACCAGCATTATCGAATAACTGAACCCATCCAAGTCAGTATTTTTCATGGCAATAAGGAAAAATTATCCAAAATCAATGTCCAGATTCACCCGGTCACAGTTGACATCGCTATGACATTTATATAGATTTCTCGGAGAGGTCTGCGTTCATCTAAGACATATTGAGAACCAGAATCGCGGATAATTAAAGCTATCTATGTATCAGTACTTTTTGTGGCCTTCAGGTGAACGTATGAATATCCAATCTCTGGTGGGTTCCGAGTTAAGCGGAAAATGTTTAGGTAGAGCCAAAACGGTTCAAAGGAAGTTCGGGTAAAAATTAGACCTTCACTGGTTTTAGCATTATTTTCGGGTGTGATACTTGCTCCAGAAAAACGCGTATTATTTGAATAATTATCGATCATTACAATACCTCGAGTAAGGTCACTTCTTCAGTACACGCGTACGACATTTAGGCATCATGTTTGTATTTTGTGTTATTTAACTATCAATATTCAACTATCATTGTTCAACTGTGATATTCAAGTATTGTCAATCAAACGTTATTTGTTATTGAATTGTGCTGGATAGAAAAATGTCCATAAAAGGGTTAGATATCCGCTTTACAAAACGAAAACGAAATTGGGTAAGTTCGTACTAAAAAACAACTACTTCTGGTTAGGTTTGGCTCTTCAGAAAAAGCACACGAGCTTATAGAATTATTATTTCCAAAATAATTTCTGTCTTCCACATTTTCATCATTGGATATTTTACCTGCCTTTTTGGGGTGAAACCCACAAACTTTCCTGGGTCTTCTTGCGTTTTCTGCACAACTCGGTAGTAACCTAATCTCCACCTCCACATTGCAACGGTGAATGTCGCTAAAAAATGTCCATCGATATATCGAAGACATTTAATGAGAAAGAAGTCCAAGATTTGGAGGTCTAATCTCGCTTACTCGACTCAGTACATTTCGTGGCATTCGGGGAACGTATGAACATTATCAATAATTGTGAACGCATATAAACCATTATGAACGTATAAACCATGCAACATAGCAATAGTATAGTGAAAAATGATGTACTATCATTGCAGAATTTGATTCATACTCATGGTACAATGATGCATATTAACTGCGACCGCATTATTCTACAATTATGTCCGAACCATGGTCGCACATACTTCATAAATGAACGTACAATCATCGCACAATGCACTCCTAGAAAATTCAGAGGTATGCTAATTTTCAAGGTCGCAATCATTTACAAATGTTCGTGCCATCATTGAAGCAGTCCATTTTTGTACCATCATGCTACCATTATATGTATGAATCATAATTCATACATGATTGTACAATGATGGACAAATCACTAAAAAAAATTCGTGAAAACTTTGCCCTACATTGATTTTAAACTAGAAAGTGAAGAACGCGACTCTCAAACATGCCAGTATTCCTTGAGTTGATAGAAACTTGCAGTGTATAAGGTGACTTCAAATAAAACGATAGTACAGTGCCCCGACGATGATGTATTCTACAGTTATAATATTTCGTTTTTTGTAACTCACGATTTTTCGCATTTTCCGGACGGTTCTTGTTGGAATCTTAAATAAGCTGATCGAATGCAGTACCGTTAGGCTCGTTCTGATCTGTGATGATGGTCTTCACTTTGTATCCAGATTCACTCGATTTCCCTACGACTTGGGTGAGCACGTCTTTGATATCGCATCCACGCATGGCACCTCGACTGAATCCATGGTAGACTGGCAATGTTGTTTCACTGTACAATCCTCGGATCATGACGTTGAATGCGTGATTTAAGATTTCGTAGGTTCGAGTCGAATGTAGAATCTCATGTCCAGGTTTACACTGCAAACCGTAATCGACTACTCCTCCGAAGCAACCGTTCTTGAAATCAACGTACAAGTTTTCCTGAAGACTCATTTCGTCCGCGATGATTGCCAAAAACTCTTCTGTTGAATTTGCTGGGTTTTTCAAAAATTTTCGCTGAGCCCTTTGTAGATAAACGGATTTGTCCCCGCATTAAGAGAAAATTGTTGCGATTATTATTCAAGCGTACGTTCGGAGGGTAGATATGGCAATTTCGGTAGAAAAAGCGTCCTGTACGTCCTCGGCGATGATTTGTATATGAGAGTCGATAAAGCCTTCTGAGCTGGATCGAACATTCGCGCCTGTTACCGGATAGTAGAATAATAGTGTAAAACTTATTGCACCTACAAACTGTTGGGAGTGCTTAGCAAACCATATTTGTCAAATATAAGTCCCTGTAACTTCGCAGTATTCGTAATAATGGCGCACAAATGCGTTACCTGAACGAGTATCCCAATGAACCAATTTCTAGAAAATTGCTGTTGAATGACCGTAAATCGGATGTCATTATTTCCGTTAATAACTAATATTATGACTACGCAATCGACACTGGTATTGCCGGCAAGTGTTGACGGTAATCTGAACGCAATCCGCCGGAAAATATTGCTGGTAAGTGTTGACGGGCTGTTTTCGTTAATGTCTCAATGTCTTTGAAAAAATTCGTCGGAAATAAATGACAATGAATTTTCAAAATATTGACAACAATTGTTTCTGCAACAATTGCTGTCAACATGACAGAAGTGCGTCGGCAACAATTTCCCAGTATCGCTGTCAAAAGAAATTCTAGGCATATATTGATGCAAATCACTCACAAATTGACAGAAATGTGTGCCGCAACGATTTCCATCGAATATCCGGAAACATGCGTGGCAACAATTGCCATCAGATTGCGGTCCAGAACTGTCGAGTGCAGATTGCCAGCAATTTGAAGGAAACAGAAAAGAAATAAGTAGAAGTAATAAAGAGAAGTAATTGCTTGCAATTACTTCTCCCAGATTTCTCCGCAACATCGGTTTATGGGTATTTTTTCACTCTCAATTACATCGTAGATATCACAATATGCTATTAATAACCGTGCTGTGAAGAGCATATCAATGATCGATGTCTTTTTTAGCGGAGTCTACATTGCGAAAATCATACCTGACGTAAATACCCCAGACGTGAGAAGCAGACAAATCCACCGTTCTTCACTCTGACCAGTGAAGCATGTAGTACAGGTATCATGTACCCGAGGAGGAGTGTTTTCATCGTTAACCACAGCCATATGGATCATTGACTGAAGAGCTTTGGGTAGCTTCTCCAGGTTCTCATCAGTCTGCTTCTTCAAATCCGTTCTAGCAGTTTCTAGCTCTTTTCCTAGCTCAACTATTTTTCGCTTTTCCCGGTATCATTCATTCGCTTTTTTTCTCCTTTCCGACGCTGATTTTCTCCTTTTGAAAATTTTTTGGCATGGATCACACCCTATTCTGTATGTGTTGTTGTGTCTGGGACACAACTTCTTCTCCGTGACTCCTTCTACCTCTACTCTACGTCGTTTTCCATTTTCCACTCGTTCACCTGCTGTATTGGCTGTGCGCTTCTTAAAAAGCATGCGATTTTTGAAAGACGGCAGTTGAGACGAATAGCAATCAGGTTCTTTGGATTTATTGGATGGGAAGGGTTCGTCAGGAGTTTCCGAACGAGACAGTGGAGAGGAAGGAGATGCATCAGGGATGTATGGAGGTGGGACATCTAGTACAGGGAAGTTGGTATCAGACGGTGTTTTTGATTAAAGCATGATGAACTGTAGTAATGATCGTAATTTATTAGTTTCTAGTGAAAATACATCCTATTCTAAGGCCACTATAGAACCCTCATATACCCTAAAAGGATTCTATAATCACTCACAGTAGCACTATAGTACACGTATGAAAACTGCATTGGATTCTCGAAGGTATCTTGTAGGATCTTGATGTCCTATAATAGTCCTATTTCTATACGGTTCGTATAGCGCTACTGTATGACATATGGGGATCTTATACAGGTTTTCTATAGGTATATGCGGGGATTCTATCTGGCCCTATAGTATGTACGTACGACTTTTCGAATTTTATCCTCTAAGGATAGGTACATTCGCTCGAAATGAAAGCGTAACGACACATAGCACTTTAACTATCGTAATCAGATAATCGATGTATTGCGTAGGTAGATTTTATTCTAGATTTTTTTGGATAATTGCTAAAAAAGCATGGAAGGGAAGAGGAAGGCTACAGGAAGGAAACTCCTTTCCTGGGCCTTTGGCAGAGGGCATGAGTGATGATTCGAATGGGTTCAATTTTGTACGAATCTGATCCCTAAAGCCTGGAATAACGTCCACATTTCCGAAGGATTCGCATGATTTTTTCCATCCTTTACATGTTCACACTGTTTACATCCAGTTCATAAAAATGTGAGGTGTGAACCGTCTATGCATACTGTACATATGCATGTTGGGACCTAGGAGCACGTGAACTTTAAGTGAATACATTTGACAATACAAATACAAACATTTGACTTCTGCTCATTAAGGGAATGTTTCTCATATTTTTACACACATTTTCACGTAAAATACGTGTTGCTTTTCACTTCAGATGTACGACTATGATGAGAAAACGTAAGGTACGGTAATTTGCTATACTGCGAAATATGGGTTACGCCCTTTTGAATATTTACACTCTTAGGGGTTACGACATTCTGACAAATATCACCCTCATATCCCATGAAGTTTCGAGTTTGGATTCACGATGTTGCAGTTTTGTATGTATAAAGGGTTTCATAACCATCATCCACAAAAAATTGCGAAATTTTCGATCAACAATTGCCAAAACAGGAACGTTTTTGCACGTAGTATGGAATTTTAGAAATGTGGGTGACGCCCTTTTGATTGTTCACCCTTCAGTTGTGAAATCTAGTTTCAAAACGGAATGATACAATTATTTGCGAATGTTCCAGTAATTGTGATTGATGATTAATTTTTTTTGGGAATCATCAAAAGCTTTACGAAACCTCATAGAAAGTGGATGTGGTAAAACCCAAAAAATATTTCGGAATTTACCACGGGCGGAGGAGTGGTGCAGGTTATCCTTCATGTTTTTCCCTATATCCCTATTCACTCAGCCATTCAAATCATGACGATTGGAACTCCCTCCCCAAAACTTGAGTCTGAATCCACCTTGTGACATCAAAAGATTGGAACATCTAAACTTGAATTTCGAACTAAATTAAAATTAAAGTGCACACTTGAATGTGGACATCTTCATAGCATAGCCATTGGAATGCAGGACTGCCATGATTCGGAAGAAAACCACCACTTTTGCCGTAAAGTTGGCTTTCTCATTCGGATACGACAGCAAATGAACCATACTGTAAAAGTGACTTACGGCTTTCTTACGTTTCACGGAAGAGGAAATGTAAATTGTTTTTGTACAAAGTATACAGTACAATTTCTTGATGATTAAGCGCAAGTAAAGTCGACTCATTAGTCGACTTTACTAGACATTAGTCTGTGAGAAAATCTACTCCGCTATAAGTACGTCGATGATCAAATGTAGTAAATCAGATGTATTTTTAGTGACGTGTATCAGATGTACAAGTATAAGGTCGCATGACATAGTTCCGATTGGGAGTCAGTATATACATACATCGATTCTTCTTGTAGTGAATCAGATCTCAAAATCAGTACAAGAGATGTACTACTAGCACATTTAATGATGGTTCTACCCGTCTCGGTTGATATTAATTCTAACATGTGGAAATTCCATAATAAAGGAAGGAGAAGGAAAAGGAAGGACAGGAAATGAAAGGAATAGGCAAAAGAAGCTGCTATGAAGTCACTGACGGTAATCAATATAATCTAGTAGACGTTAGTATTGACCATGAAATACGTATGTCAGTATCATGTCATCATTATAGTCTACTTCATGCACTATGTACAGTACATTACACCATACATGTGTTCCAGATATTCGAATTGATTATTTCCAATGGATGACCCATGAATGTCAACATGTTACAGTTTAATGGAAAAAGTTGAGACGTATACTGAAAAAAAAAAAAAAATACAAATTTCACCTTCAGTATTGCTTTGCTTCATAAAAGGCATTGAAATAAGCGCATATGATAATATTTTAACCTTGAGAAAATGTTTTATATGACTACCGATCATTATTTTCTTTCGGGTTCGCTGAGTTACGATCACAGTCACTGTTTGCATCTTTCAGTTGCTCTCGCGGATCTACAGTATTGTCTGAAATTGAGTTATAGTAAGAGTGGGTACTGTGTACATATAACACACCACTAGAACGTGAGTTTCAGTTGTTTTAATCCTGTAGCCTAAATACTCTTTTTCGAACGATGAATTAGCGTGCATTAAAATCGTGTGTTGGATTCTGCGCATGCGCTCTCATTATTGGTCTAGGGGCTGAACATATCTGTTGAGGTGTCTGCCAAAACATGATATTGCAGCTCGACGGAGGAGTGTGGCGCACCGATACGAAAAGGAGTATTGAGGGTAACGGGACGAAAACAACAAAAACGCTCGTTTGGAAAGTTCAATAAAAAAGTACGGTTCGTACGGAGGTGCAGACTCACGCTTTTACTCGTATGATTCGCTCACTCGCTTCACTCGTGGACAAAATTCAAACTCGTGAGAACGTTCGTTTCTGCCCCTAAATACGAAATATACTTGCTAATCGTTCGAGGACGTCAAACCGATAAAAAATTACACAATATACTGAATTTACCGTACCCGCAAAGGCTTCGTCTGCCATCAGATTATCACTGTATATTGTGTTGTTCAAATCAGTGTCGCGATTTTCATTGTGTGGTTGCTGAGGAGAATCTGCGGTGTGGTCTGAAATCGAGTCAAGATAATAATGGGTACGGTGTACATATCAATTGGTCATTGTTCGAAGGCCTTAGTACGGTTCGATGGAGTACATCGTGCGAATTACATAATACCTGGGAATGATACGTCGCCTGTAATCGCATGGACATCTTCTGTATTGCCCAAGTCCCGACGAGCGTCATAGTTTCCAGTGCTTAGTTGCAGAGGCAGATTCATGATGTGGTCTGAAATCAAGTGAAGATAATAACGGGTACTATGTACATATTAATTGGTTATTGTTCGGGTGCCTTAGTACGGTTCGATGTAGAACAATGTGCGAATAACATAATACCTGGGAATGATGTGTCGCCTGTAATCGCATAAACATTTTCTTCTGTGTCCTCCAAGTTCCAACGAGCGGTTTCCATTGCTCGGTTGCAGAGGTGGATTTTCGATGTGGTCTTAAATCGAGTGAAAGTGCCGTTACCGTAATGAATGTGCGTGAAGTGAGGACCCCTCAGTGCGAATTTTTTGCCGGAAATGAGTGATTCGTTAGTCCAAGGTTAGTCCATGTTTGTCCAACAAACATAAAAAAAATCACTCGAATCGTCACCAAAAGCGAAAAATGCTCAAATCGGGCGACTGACTTCACCATTCGTTTGTCCAAGGTTACTCCACGTTGGTCCAACCTTTTTTCTCGTTTGTCCACCCTGCAGGACCTTGTATATAAACAATGAAACAATAACCAAACGAGCAAAGCATTCCTGCGGATTAGAAACATCCGTTTGTTTGTCCAAGGCGAGTATTCGTTTTTCCAGGTCTCAGTCAGTTTCTTTAGCTGTTTTTTGAACACTTTCAATTGTTTACAGTTATGGACTAGCTTATAAACAATCGGAAATATCAGTACACGTTTTTCGGTCTGTGAAGCTTATACTCGTTTGTCCAAGGCGAGTATTCGTTTGTCCAGGTCTCACTTCGTTTGTCAACTCGTTTTTTATTATTGTTTCCAATTTTTCGGAGTTATCAACAAACAGATAAACAATTACAGGTTACAGACTAGGTCGCGAAGCTGTATATAAGCTGTCTTCACGAGCGAAGCTGTCGGGGAACAGCTTGTTTTAAAAAAAGAACAAACAATGTACCTGATTTGTGATTCGCCAGACGTGTGAGAAGCAGAGTAGGGACTGCATTTTTCTTCAAGTATTTTTGCTGCTCTGGACTTAGAGAGCCACACGTGTAATCAGTAATTTCAAAATGATCGGAACAAATTCTAAGATTTCTCACGTCATCAAGTTCTGACAAGCCGCAAGCACAAAGCCATTGTGTCAGTCTTATTCCTTCAAATGGAAATCTGTAAGTGGCTGGAGGATAAAATTATACTTTTATTGCGAATATGAGTGGTAATGTAGTAGGTTTTGATGAGTGTAAAAAGCGGGAGAGATTTCTGGAAGTGGTATGTGACGCAAGTATAACTAAAGTAGAACACGACTGCCATAATCGAGTTACGGTTGGTTGTAATTTTGCCGTCAGTACCTTCGGAAATTGTCTGGTGAATCAATTGCTATCCAATATTCATACAAAAAATTCAATTGGCATATGTGGAGTACATTATTGACTATTGATAACACAGCCACATAGCATTAATTTTTTTACTGGCCAGGGGGTCGAACCATGTTAATTCATGTTTTCGGGGTTACTCAAACCGAATCCGAAGTCTATGTATTGTCCTTTATAACATCAGATTTTTGACATAACCTGAAAAAGTCTTCACAGCCAAATGAAAATGATAATGAAGCAATGTTTACCTGGTAGGGGTGTGCGGAAGAGGGAATTTGACGGGTCGGGAGGGGTCGGGAATTAGGCATCGGGTCGGAACGGGATCCCGAAAGTCCGGGAATCCCGAAAAGTTTGGGAATCCCGAAAATTTCAGGATTCACTAAAAATTCCGGAAAAGTTCGGGAAGCCTGAATAGTCCGGAGATCCCGAAAAGTTTGTGAAACTCGAATTCTCCGGAAGTCCGAATATTCCGGGATTTTTGTTAAAGAAAAAATGGTTAACTTCAAAAGTATTTATCTGGCAAAAAACAATTGCAAAAAATATGATATTGGTTGTACAAAAGACTGAGTGAAAATCAAAATAAAAACAAAATATTAAGGGAAATAGTGATTCCCGCATTCCTCGGAGTTGCTGAATTTTCAGGTGATTTTCAAAGTTCATGGGATTCCTGAATTTTCCAATATTCCCATACTGCGGGGCTGTCTCAACCGGTGGAAGGGAAAAAGAGGGGGACCAGGCAGTCGCTCCAGGCCCTGCTCTCGAAAAATTGAATTATTTGATGATTTTCTGGAAATACACCAGAAATATAGAACTTGCATTCTGAAATATGTAAAACTTCGTAATTTTTCGAAATAACAAAACGTGAATAAGTTCCGGTACTTTGAAAATGCAAAAGACGGGAAACCTTGAAAAGTTGAAATTTGCAAATTTCTAGACTCTAGAACCTTGGAATGTATGTTCAAACTTCGAAAAATGCGGAATTCCCAAAACTTTAAAAGATACAAAACTCAAAAGTCTGTAATCATAAAAACTCTCGAAAACTTCAAAGTTCTTGGACATTCTTAAACACTTCGAAATTCCAACATTATTAAAACTTCCGGATTTTTAAATTTTCGAGAATTCTGTAACTTCGAAACTTCAAAACTATGAAATTTCCAACGCTTCGAAAGTTCTAGAACTTAGCAGCTCCGCAAGGATTCGAAATCAAATTATAAATATCGAAAATGTCGAAATTTCTGGGCTTCAAATCTTCAGAATACTTGAGAACTTACAAAATTCCGAGAACCTGAAAACTGTGAAAACTTGAATAAATTTGTATTTTCAATATTCTCAAAAACTTCCATGGTCTTGCATTTTAGAAACTTCTAGCATCATCTCCTGAACTTCCAAAACTTTGGGACTTAATAATTGTTCGACACATCAAAATTCGGAAAATTTCAAAAGTTTCAAAACTGTGAAACTTGGAAATACTAAAATTTTAAAATTCCGGAATTTCCTAGGCTCAAAAACTTGGTAAATTTTCAGAACTCTTAAAATGTCAAATGTCAATAATTTTCGATATTTTCATTATTCTTACAAACTTTCGATTGCTCGGGAAGTCTCAAAAACTTAATAATTCCAACATTGCCGGGTATTTCGAAATTTCCGATTCCAAAGATTAATAATTTAAAAATTTCAGAAATTCGAAAATTTCCGAATTCGAAACTTGAAAATCTTAAAATGTGGAGAATAACGAAATTTCTTGGCTTCAGAAGTTCATAATGCTTGGAAACTTGTGAAATTTTCGGAACTCTAAAAACGTCGAAATTGAAATTTTCAGTATTACAAATTTCGAAATTTCAGAGTTCTTGTACATCTTCGAGAACTTCATAATTCCAACATACACAAAACTTTGACGATTTCTGAACATTCCTGAACTTCAGAACTTTACAATTCTTTGAAACTGAAAAATTCCGAAGCTTCATAAGTTTCAAAACTTTACAGCCTTGGAAGTTCAAAATTCTAAAATTTTGAAATTTGCTAACTTCAAAATGAGAAAAAACTCAAAAAATTAAGAAGTTTCCTGACCTTTAAAGACCTCAAAACTGAATAATTCACAATCTTGAACATTCTAAAACTACTATATTCCAACACTATCAGGACTTGTAATATTTCCAGAACTCAGAACGTCCGATTATTCACAACATTTTTTTTGAGGGGCCCCGCCTAAAATCTTCGTCCCAGGCCGCGCGAAAACTAGAGACCGCCCTGTCTCGGAGTTTCCGGGATTCTTGTATTTTTCGAGATTTCTCGAGTTTCCGGGATTCCCGAAGTTTTCAGGAATTCCCATAGTTTCTGGAATTACGTAACTTATCGTACATTCCCGCAGTTTCCGGTATTCCCACATTTTTCGGGAATTCACGAAAGTTTGGGAAAGGAACTTTCCCGTCCCGAGGCCTTTCCCGACCCGTCCCGATACCGGCATTCCCGAAAAATCGGGATCGCGCACACTCCTGCTGCCTGGGAATCAAGCCATGACAACCTTTTTTTTCGGGTCGCTGAAACCGAATCTGTAGTTCATTTGACTTCATCACGTATCATAACCTTGAAAAATCTTAAACGATAAAATTTTACGGGCCCGGGGGTCCGACCATATCTATTATATGTTGTTGGTGTCGCTGAAACCGAATCCGAAGCCCATTTCAGCCCGTCGCTTCAAGTTTTTCCTGGTCAGTGGCCCGGATAATTTTTTCTTGTCATAGATTTTTAGAGATTATCTCAAAACCTGGCATGATAGGGTAAAATGGCTGAAATGGACTTTGAATTCAGTTTCAGCGACTCCAAGAACATATGTAGTCAATCGATGTGAATATTTTAGGTATCAATGATTATTGTTATCGAAGTAATGATACACTTCGGACCCGATCGTATGCAGTCTTATGAGTATAAACGAGGAAAATCGACGTTTGAGGGCTCCTCGAAAAACAACCTGGAGTTCAAGCCTACTGAATTGCGTCATTCGGCCTATGATCACTACCGTACTAAAAATCTGACAATTCATATACTGATACACTCTTGCCGTATGTGGCACTCATAGACACCGTTAAGAAAGGCTCAAGTCAATGATCACGACACTTTTTAACATAAAAACGTAAAATCGATAGAACGCGAAGAGCTCTCGAGCACTGCATACGATCGAGTCGGAGGTGTACTTATCATGAATCGTGTTGATGGATTGCTTGAAAGTATTATTATTGATCATGATAATTATACGTTCACACAGAAAACCACAAGGTATCCAGATTGGATCCGGACTGGCGCCCGGAACTGGCGGATATCTGGAGCTAATCTGGCTACAGATTGTAATGCTTTATGGAGGAAATCAGGATCCTAATCCTGGGGAAAATCTGGATCGAGAATGTAGCCAGATTGGCTACATACTATAGACTTCGAAATTCTATATTCCCGTAGTGTAACGCCATATGGTTCCAATCTGGATCCAGATCCTGGAGAATATCTAGATCCAGAATGGTTCCAGATTGGATCCAGACTATGCAGTTCAAAATTAAAAATTTTGCGAAAAATGCAAAACAAATCTAAAAACATTTCTGTTATAATTTTTGATAAGGGATATTTGCATTTTTGAAAATTATATTCCAAGAAAACCAAACTTTTTCTGCGGCAGGGGGATTTCAAGCTACGCACTCCGAATTAAACTCATGCGCCCAGCTATTTGTGCTATTACGCCATTGCGGTCTCATGGAACGGCAATGTTTATTTTTCATGTAAGACGGAGCTCTTCAATATAGGATCAACGAACATCTGTTGATAACAGAATAACACCTTATAACGAGTACTAATAACAAGTGAATCGATTTTTCTCTAAATTATGTTAAAACTGTGAAAAATTTTGTAAAAAACAATGTTCGTCCATGTATGGTGTCGAATATTATTAGTTATAATAAAAGACTGAGTCACTTTCAATCATTTTATTCCGACATTTACATATATTTAATAGTGTGAGCATAAAAAAAACAGTTTATAATGAAATACATGATTATTGTGCAGGAGGGATCGATCCATGAACCGGAGCCCGACTGGCTACAGATTGTGACGCTTTCTGGATGCATTCTGGATCCAGTTACTGGAGAAGATCTGGCCTCCATCTGCATTTTATCTGGACACATTTGATGATGATCAAATTTTTTCCCCGTAATCGCACTTAGGTTAGAACCACATTGGCTCCACAACGCAGACTCCAGGTACTGGAGCGAACTTGGATATCCAGGCTTGGTTTTCTGGGCATATCTCGATTGAGTTACATTATCCGTAAAGTGTCATGAATTGTCAATTTTTTATGTCACGGGCAAGACGGCGGACACTCTGGTGGTATGGTGAGGACAGGGCAGGAGAGATGAACGTGGCTGAATTAAATGTTTATCCGCTACTGAGTCAAGTGATTTCTAAAGCGAATGTGACAAAATCAATGAATGTTAACAGTTTAGGTGAAGTTAACAGCTGTTTATCTACATTGCATTTGATTGAGTCAATTTTTTTTCTATCAGGATGCACACGTGTGCGATACTAGAATCATGATTCCGCGATGATAACCCCTTTTACTTTTTTAATCGTGATTTATACATATAATAGTAACATGATGGTACAAAAATGGACTGATGTAATGGTGACACAAACATGCATAAACAATTGTGACCTCAAAAAATCTCTAATATCTCTGATTTTTTTGGAAGTGCCCCGAGTCGAAATCCAAAACGTATTTTAAGCGAACTAAAGCGGAAAATTTCCGCTTTATTCCGTTTTAAATACGACTTATTGAGACGGATTTAAAGCGTCGAAACGGTTTCTTATTACTATATTTTCCGCTTCGCCGTTTTAAATCCGTTTTAAATCCGTTTTAATTTAAGACGTCGTTTGAGCGGATTTGAACGTCTAAAGCGGATTTGAACGGATGCTGTGGAGTATCCAAATTACACTTTACTGCGCATGTGCTGGATGGATAAAAAAAACGCGGGAATTTTCAAATGACAATAGTTTATTTATTTCAATAGTTTCTTGCACAGTTAAATTAATGAAGAAATCTATAACCCAATTGCAACCAACAAGAGTTACAAACTTTGTAAGAGTTACAATGGGGCCAGTGACCAAGAACCGTAATTCGATAAAGTGCAGGAATTCTTATGTGCCTCATGCAATTGATTATAGTCGTGGTTTTGATGATACTGCATACTGTAAGTACTCGCCGATCCACAGCTGTTTTGCTCGTCGGTTGGAATTGGAAGATTTCCCCATTGCGCATATCCGGCATTAATTGATGTTTCAGAGTTTCCAGAATTATTCTGCGTGTATCGTTGTTGTATCTCGTAGCCCGCGGTTTGTCTTTCGTCGGTCGAACTAGAATTCACCGCAAAATCCACCAAAGACGGTCACTTGTTCTTTGTGGTTTTTTGGGAAGCTCCTGAAAAATAAATAGAAATTATTCATGTCGAATTAAAATGCCAGGAATTATATTTCGGATTAGAATTGAAAATTTGAATTCTTCAAGTTGCTGTTCGATTACATTTACGTGCATTTAATTCAGTTGCAAATTCGATTATTATTCAAAGCGAATTGTTATTATATATAGGGTTATCGTTCGCGTATTTTCATTCTTGAACATTCGTTATCATCAATTTCGCAATATCAACATCACTCGCACGCGCAATAATGTACTACAATTGTTATTCGACATTAAAGAATAAATTTCACCATTTTATACTCACTCGATATTTTCGATGATACGCTAGGCGATTTCGGTGCTTTTCGTTTTCGACTTCGCTGGTATTTTCTCTTCCCACTGGCCAGGTCGTTAACGAATTTTATGAAGATGCTCTTAGTGCCTGCTCCGGTACTTACGGATTTTGTTATATCCGGAAAATTGTACATGTAATTATTTAACCGACAGCAAGAAATATTATACTATGGTACACGTTGAAAAAGCGTGCAGAGTTATAGTATTACACGGATAAAAAATTACGCTTCTTTAACGCGTGCCATACTATTGCTGTGATACAATTCCGAAAAATTCTAATTTCACATCTATTATCGAGTAATCCTTTGAACAAAGGAGGGTGTATGCGTGGATGTCCGCCTCGCGTGCCCAATGCTGAGTAATTGGTTATGGATTGTCCGTAGATGTCCAGCAAAATTTCTCTGCAGATGGCCTTCCACTTGTCGTTGCCGTTTTCTTTGCTGTCTCCCACCAGTTTGGCATAAACCAACTTTTTCTTTTTCAGTATTCTGTGTCAAAAAAGGGGCTATCGACCAGGCTTGTGACGTAGCAGAGTTTTTTGAGCCTATGTATCCCTTCAAATTTTCAATTAATCGAAAAAAGCATGAAAAACCATTATCGAATATTTCCCGTGTTCTATTAAGAAGATACATAAAATAAATAATGAAAAAATGTTATGCAAAGATACTTGAAGATAACGTCATTTTTTTTATTTATTTATTTATTATAATTCATTTTTTGATTCAAAGGTTCTGCATTTTTCCAGTTTTTATGTGGTGCACCGTTTTGGATATTTCCACGATTTTAAAAATTAAGCCTTCCTAAAAAAGTTGAAAATTCCAATGAAGAATGGAGTGTTTCACAAATATCTACTAATTTGAAATTAAAACAAATATTTCAACATTACGAGCAGTTTTTATGAATTTTAAAATCATGCAAAATTCGTCAATACTCGAAATTTGTAGAGATTTTGGAATTTTGAGAATTTACGGAAACCTCATAGTGATCAAAAAATTCATGAGCTTCCAAAACATTTTCACAGTAAACACAGTTATGCTCAAAGTTATCGAAAGTTTGATGAATTTCGAATTATCCCAAAATTTGGGAATTTTCCATTTCAGGCATTTATCAAATTCTTTAAATTTGTTCAAACTTGCCATTTCCTACGTTTCTAAAATTCTACAATTCATAACATTTACAGAATTCTCAATATATACGGTTTTAATTTTTTTTATCCAGTACGTATTACAAATCTGTTGTTTCGGAAACTTGAGCGACTGTCAACAAATATTTATTTTTAGGTTATGTTATTTTTTACATATGCTGCAATGAATTTAATGTGTTCTTGACTAAAAATGTTTCATCTGCACAACGGAAAAAAAGCATACAAACCATGAATAGCAAGGATTCTCCCTTGCTGTTTTGATCGCTTCCCGGTTTTGCTGTCGAAATAGGCCACCGTAAAAATTCCGCCAACGTAGCGGTCGCTCTTCGGAAAAGAGGACAATTGAGTTACATCGCTGTGATGGCTGTTCATCCACCATATTAACGCCAGTTTTTTCGGTCGACCCATTATTCCTTGTGCGATGAGCGAAGTACGGAATCCGCGAAATCACAATTGAAAATATTTATAGTTGCACGTGGTCGTAAAAACTTGTGGGAACTGTAGAAAAATTTTCACTCACACCACTTTTGCGCGCTGCACACACGTAGGCGTACGTGCATACAGCGAACACGACATACAAGGAACATTATCTGCGCATGCGCAAAATAGGATCAATTTGAAAATGGTCTTTTACTTATTTGTAATATCTCATCATTCTCAAAATAGAATCGATAATGTTAACTACTATTATAATACGTAAGGAGATATTCTTAACTTAATATATTTGCGGTGCAAAATTCTTGAAATAGTGATAGTGTTTTAGTGGGAAGTTTTGAATGATGGTAAGGTAGGGATCTATGTTCGAAAGTAAGTATTCTAATCTTAGCAAAACAACAACATGACTAATACAGATGACTATTGACGAGAGAAGAAACATTTATGTTAATTGCAATTATCCATATACATTTCAGAAACAGCTAGTGATGAATAAATACGAAATGTCGAGAAAGGCTCTCGACGAAGTGGGAAAACAACGAAGAGGACAACGTTTAAATGTTTTTTGCAGGAATGAACATGTCACATATGTTTGAATCGTGTCTTTTTTTTAATTGAGAGTACGAGTGTCTAATAATAATCAATTAATATAAATATCAATATTTACATTAAATATTACAATTTGATCGGAACTAATTGTAATGGAATTTGTAATGAATAGGAAATCAGATGACAATTCACAGCAAGGTGAAGTCGATGCAGAAACTGTCAATGATGGAAATGCACCGATGGAACACGAAGCTGAAGGAAGAAATCATGATGAGTGAGTATTTTATGCATGTACTCGATGATACAAAATATAAATATCAATATCAATGGATAAATATTATATTATATTCAATATAATATTCAAGAATAAATATGAAATGATGATGATAGAATATAGTAATTACAAATATTACATTATTATTATTACTACCATTACGTTTTGCTGTTATTTCAAATTTGATATTTATTTTATAAATATTGATGACCAATGTAAAATTTCTGGCAAATAAAATATGTTTATAAGAAAACAACAATAACTACTATCAAATAATTACATTATAAAGAATAAATCGGAAAAATTCTCGATTCTCAATTTCCATCATTCACATTTCCAGCTCTCATGCTAATTTACTAATCAGATATAAAGACATTTTGTTCAATTATGTGAGAACACAGTGATTCATAATTTTTTGTTGATACAGGCATCTTTATCGTTATGAATTTAATATGGAAGCTAACGAAATAAGAAATATACCAATTGATGAAGATACTGAAAGCAACAACGATGAGTAAACAATTTTTCTTACAATTTCTTGAAAAAATATTCTTGGGCTGAAATTTCGAACCGAATACTTGAGTACAAAATCTGAAAATTTGACACAAATTGTTTTATCTGTGGTGTGGAAGCATTCCCAAGTACATATGTTTTTACGCAAAATTTACACGGATTGGACGTAAATTTTATGTAAACTTTACGTAAACTTTGTGTGTACTATTGTTTATATCGTGTGGGGCAGGTAAAACAAAATTGGTGCTAAATGTTTGCATGGTATTTTTGAAATTTAGTTATTTGAATTGATTAAGAGTTTGTAACAAGTTGCGAACTCTTTGTCAAATGACGAAATTCCAGGTAACTTTATCAGACATTTCAATTTTACAGGTCTGGTCGCGGAAGTTCTGCATCTGTTCAAAGCAATCCAATAAACGACGAGTCTGATTTTTCGGGTGGCGATCACGGAGCGGAAAATTCTTCTTCATCTGATAATGAATATGCTCACGTTTCAACGAATAATTTCGATTGTTAATGCAAGTTTGAGCTCGAACGGATGTAATGAGAATCCGCCGAACTCGCGCGATCGCGCAGCGAGGAAAATCGCCAAGTGTCGAATCGCCAACAGGCAAGAAATGCGAAACCAAGAATCGGCAAATTCGT
>JAPYZK010001380.1:0-22945 GCA_030522785.1 Platygaster equestris | reverse complement strand
TTGGAAAACTGTTACAAATTTATTAATTTACTATTTTTTTCAACAAAAACCTTTTTACAAGGCATTCTTGAACGCATAAAAAAAGTTTTTGTTGAAAAAAATGGTAAATTAGAAAACTTTGAAACAGCTTTACAACTAAAAGTGATGTAAAATTTGTTAATTGTTCGGGAGCGGTTATTTAAACTAATTTGACATACGACTAGGTTCATTGGAAGCGCTAAAGCTTCACGAACATTTTGGTATAAAAATCAGCCCGGTTCGATCAATATTCACGAAACGGCAGCGAGTTTAAAAAGTCCCAAAAAATCAATCGATCCTGCATTCGATCGCAGGAGCAGCGAAGGATCCCCACCTCTGCCTACTATGCAGCCGAGGGTCACGCGCCCATTGCGTTCTGCTTTCCGAGCCCTCATATGTATTTGTTCAGATATATTTAAAGATTGATGACATCTATTTTATCAAAACTTATCGCTCAAAAAAAGTCACTTTTAAGACTATTATTCGTATTATTTAAACATATAGTTTTTATCTAACGCAAACAAGAATGTTTACTGAAACTCCGATCGAATATAGAACTTCTCGAACTCGACTATCGGCAAACCACGATGCAACACGAAATCACGACTTCTGGAACTTGGATGCCCCGAAAGAAAAGTTATGACCGCAATTCCGAGTTCTGTCGAATTTTTAGAAAATGATGATTTTCAAGATGTGCTCGATCAACTCCCGATTCAACTGAGGCCCCAGAAGGTCCAAGTTCGTATCAGACCTGGGACCAGTGAAACTTTGCGAGTTCAGTACAGGCCCGCCAAGTATAATCGATTATAAATGAATTTTTTATCGATTAATATATTCATTCCGGAAAAACTGACACTTTAAATTTTTATAAAATACTGCATTAAAATGTTCCCTTTTTATTCATTTTTTTTTAATTTCACGTGGCCTCAATATTCTAAAATATAATTTTATTCGAGTTTCGTTAGTACGGTCACTCTGAGCAAAATTATAAACAGTTGCTACAGTTTAGTTAACCCTGGCCAGTTGGGAGCGACAAGATTTCGACGTCAAAACGTCTCCAAAAGGCGATATTCAGGCGACGTTTTAGTCACTAAGTGAAATCATTGAAAAATTAATTTCAGAGCGTTTTTCGAACAAAATTAATTGAATTTGCATTCAGTACCTACAAACTTAATACTCTTACATATACAATCTTTGATAATTGTATTTTTAATCGTTTTTTGCAAAATTTGCAAAATTTGAGTTCTAAAACTTTGAAAATTATGAGTTTTTCGGGAATTTTGAAATTAAACGTTCTTATGGTTTTTTGAGAAATTCAAAATGTTGGAGTTTTTTCGAAAATTTTGAAATTGTTAGATTTCAGAAACATTCGTAAATTTTAAGTTTATTTTACTGAAAAAATTCGAAGTTTTTCGGAAATTTGAAAATTGGTAATTTTACAGCAGATTTGCGAATTTTGAGTATTTCTGGAAGTTCGAATATTTTAGGTTTTTCGAAAAATTTCACATTTAGAGTTTTATAAAAATTTTGAAAATTGTTAGTTTTTGGAAGTAATCGAAAACTTTGATTTCTTTTCATTACGAAAATTTGATGTTTTCCACAAAAATGGAAAAATTTTGAATTTTTTAAAAAACTTGAGGATTCGAGCTTCTTAAAAATTTCAAGTTTTCTGAAAAGTTTGGAAATCTTCAACTTTTCGAGAAATTTGCAAAACTTTGTGTCCTTTTCAAAACATGAATACAATCCCAAGTTTTTCGGAAGATTTTCAGATTGTATGTATTTATTTCAATTTCAAAATTGCAATTTTTCTGAAACATTCGAAAATGTTGATTTCTCAGAAAATTATAAAGAATTCTCAATTTCTGTGGAATTCATTGAGTACGAAATTGTTCGAAAATTCTGAATATTTCAAGTTCCTCGAAAAATTACAAAAATTTGAGTTTTTCAGAAGATTTGAAAAGTTTAAGATATTTGAAAAAATGCAAAATTTGGATTTAGAAATTTTCCGTCGCTCAAAAAAAGCGACGAGAAAACGTCACCCTCAAGGTTGATCAAGCTTTCGGTTCTCTTTGGAACCCTCTTCAGGATTTTTTGCAAGCGTTCGCATGCTAAAAATCCTGAAGAAGGTTCCAAAGAGAACTGAAAGCTTGATGAACTCAACAGTAGCAACTGTCAATTTTGCTCCGAGTGACCATACTAAATAAATTCTCATTAATTCGCGGAGTGTACCAACTTGAAAATAATATCATTTTTCTACTTTCGGGTAGTATAATTCGAATTAAAAATACTGATAACATTTTCTATAATCAGGAATTACCCTCTCGATTTGTACTATTTGATGGACTTCACTTATTCAATGAATCCGCACAAGGAAACATTAGTGAACATTGGAGAAAAAATGGCTAGAACTTTAGGAAATTTGACGACAAATTTTCGACTCGGTTTCGGGAGTTTCGCTGACAAGCCTTTGATGCCTTACATCGCTCCTGGCAAGGAAAATAAACCCTGTTACAATTGCGGCCCCATTTACGCTTTTAAACATCACATGGCGTTGACGAGAAACGTGGAAAAATTTTTTCTCGAGGTACTTATTCTCTTTCGAAATGATTGCAATTCGGGAAACTAGTGGATGTAGAACCGGGATCCGGAACAAATGAAAGAGTAAATTAACAATTCTGAAATATTCCCATCTCCAAATATCATTTTTTCAACACGCGCACTCAAAACGCGAGATTTTTGGCCCGTTTACGTATGCCAAAAGTGACCGATTTGAGGCCGATGACGCGAAGTGGCGAGTGCGCGTGCGCAGTGCGGTTTTGCCCTAGGACTCCTAAAAACTTTTGGCCAAGCGGGCGAAAATGAACTCAACGATTGAAAAGTTTCGCGTGAATATACTCGTACACCAACAATTTCTCAAAGTTTTTTCGCACAGATTTCGACTTCAAACAAATGAGGATGAATATTTTTGGCCCCTGCGAATGTTTGGGAACACTTTTCAAATACTGCATGGATAATTTTTTCGGAAATGCGTCATATATATATATATATATATATACATAGATATACTAAACTCACCGCCAGCTTGACAATCAATTCACGCACAAGTGAATCCATACTTTCAAATTGTTATTACTCATGCGCAATGTGATCACTACGGGAAGTGATGAATGAGTATGAATCTTTTCGTTCTCGGTTCGATTTTGCATAAGTTTTTTTTTCGAAGTGGACAATTTTCGAAACCGCGTCACACATTACATGGACGCGGTTTCGTCAATCGGTCTCTAATCGGCCTTTTTGGCATACGAAAACGAGCCTATAAAAACTCTTGTTTGAATGCGCGTGTTAAAAAAAATAGTGTGTGCAACACGGGCCAATGTGGCCGATTATCAGCCGCAGAATTTCGCCCTCGCCCCGCTCGGGCCGAAAACTTTATACGGCCTCGAATCAGCCACTTTTGGCCGTAGTCGCACTGTGTACTATTTATCGTCCCTAGCTAGTTGAAGGCGATAATTTGGTGACGTTTTCTTGTCGCTTTTTTTGAACGACGAAGAAATTTCTTACAAAAATCCAAATTTTTCGAGGAACTCAAAATATTAAGAATTTTCGAATAATTTTGAACGCAATAAATTACAGAAAAATTTGGAATTCTCGTAATTTTCTAAGAAATCAAAATGTTTGAATGTCTCAAAAAAATTACAGTTTTTAAAATTAAAACATACAATTTTAGAATGTTTCGAAAAACTTACGATTTTCATATTTTTAAAAGGACTTAAAATTTTAACAATTTTCGATGACCTTGAAGATTTTCAAACTTTTCAAAAATTTTGAATTCTTTAAGAAACTCGGATTCTCACATTTTTAAAAAAATTTGAAGTTTGCCGATTTTTGTGGAAAACATCAAATTTTCACAATAAAAAGAAATCGAAATTTCCGATTGTTTTCAAAAACTAACAATATTCGAAATTTTCATGAAACTGTAAATGTCAAATTTTTCGAAAAACCCAAAATATTCAAATTTTTAGAAAAACTCAAAATTCGCGAATCTATTGTAGAATTAATATACAAATTAATTTCTCAGAAAACCCGATTTTTTTAAATTCTGGAAAAACGTTGAATTAAAAAAATTCCGGAAAAACTCAGAATTTTCACATTTTTAGAACTCAAATTTTACAAATTTTGCAAAAAATGATAAAAAATAAAATCATTAAAGATTGTATATAAAGCATATATTATTAAGAGTGTACTGAATACGAATTCAATTCACTTTGTTCGAAAAATTCTCTGGAATTTATTTTTCAATAATTGTACATTGTGACTAAAACGTCGCCCAAACATCGCCTTTTGGAGACGTTTTGGCGTCGAAATCTCGTCGCTCCTAGCTGGCTAGGGATGATTTCATACATTTATAGCCTGATGGAAAATGTTTTACGCCAAAATAAATGTTCAATAAAAAATATCATCAATTTTGTGAGAAAGACCCCAATTTTTTTGAGCATAAACTTTTTCATATTTTTGATTTCTCTTTTTTTCAGTATCATCAAAAATACAGATAAACTCACAATTTTATAAATTCACAATTTTCTAGACAATTTGTCCATGTGTGATTTGAATAACAATATCATTAAAAGAAAAAACCTGACAGGTTAATACTAGTAAATTGACCGGAAATTTAGACGACTTTAGACGACCCAGAAGGCGGAATGGATGCCATGGTACAAGCAATTTCCTGCACGAAAGAAGTCAAATGGGCCCAACATGCTCGAAAACTCATCCTCGTTGCAACCAATAGTTTGTCCCATTTCGCCGGAGATGGCAAAGTTCGTTTCATTAATGCTTTGTCGTTTTTGGGGTTGGGTCCCTCGAGGTTTCTACCTGATGGTGTTTCTACCCGTCTTATCGCTCTCTCGATCGAGCGTAATGTTTACTTAAGACCTCCGAGAGGACAGATGTAATTTTCAAAAAACGATGATCGAAAATTCTCCTGAATTGAAGACATTTATACTTCACCCAACAATTTAATTCAAAAAACAGCACAAAACGAAAAATTTCCAATGAAAACTATTAGCAAAATTCTCCCACTTTTCAGCTCGCAGGTGTCGTTCGTCGACAAGACTTTCGCTGTCACTTAAACAAACAGGGAGAATATTCAATGTCGACAATTTTCGATTATCCTTCCCTGGAAGAAATATACCACTTATTACACAAGAAAAAAGTCAATTTGATCTTCGCAGTTTCAAGTCTCCAGCATGCCAAAAACAAAATAGATTACCACGACAATAGCAAAATATACGAAGAAATTGCAAATCTTTTGGAAGAAACTACGAGAGTAGGATATCTACAAGAAGACAGCTCGAACATTTTGGAAATCATTGAAAAAGCGTATCGGGAAATTATCGCAAAAGTCGTTTTGCGCGATGATTCGAAGTCATCGAACATTCAAATTGAATACTACTCGAACTGTGGACGTGATAATGAGGAGAAAAATAAGACTTCTTTTTGCGGAGGAGTTGAAGAAGGACGAGTTTATAATTTCGACGTGAAATTTTCAGTAAAAGAATGTCCTGCGAATCGGAGTTTATGGGTTGGTTGAAACAGTAGCGTATCTAGTAAAAATGGCGCCCATGGTAGAGAAAAAATCCCCCCCTCCCTCCCCCTCCCGGCCTTTATGCATGATATATAAAAGTTCTGGATTTTTCAGAAGTTTTGGAATTTTTAAGTTTGTAGAATTTCAAAGGATTGAGGAGTTTTTAAGAAATGTGGAGTTGAAATTTGTAAAGTTTCGGAATTTTTGAAGTTTCGAAACTTTTGAAGTTTTCGAGTTTGTACAGTTTTGACGAATTTGCCTGAATATTGAAATTTGATGGTATTTTGAAGTTTTGTAATTCCGAAACTTTTTATTACCTATTTTTTATTTTTGAACAATTTTGAAGTATGAAAGATGACAAGCATTTCGATTTTATACTTTTTCGGAATTCCAGAACTTGTAACATTTCCATAATTTCAAATAATATTTGAAATATTCAGGATATTATCCTGAATTCACAATTTCAAAATGTTGAGAAAATTTTAAATTCATCCAAATTCGTGAGAACTTCAAACTAAAGATTTCGAACATTTTGAAACCTCCAGGCTCCAAAACTTCAAAATTCTTAGTAACTTAAACTTTTGGAATTCTCAGGACTTTCGGAAATTCCGGAACTTGAAAACTTTTGAACTTCAAAAGCTTTAAAATTTCAAAAGTATTTGAAATTCTCAAATACTTCAGAATTTCAAAACTCTCGAAATTTCCGAAACTCCAAAACTATTCATTTTCGGATTTTTACTTTTATAAAAGTGAAATATTTATAAATTTCATCTTCGAAACTTTACGAATTCCAGAACATGGGACTTTTAAACTTTAACATTCCAAAACTTCCAAAATTTTTGGAATTTCTAGAACTTGAGAATTTTTGAACTTTGAAATTATTTATAACTTTAAAACTTTTTAAAATTCTCATGAATTTATTGATTCCAAAATTTTCGAAATTTTTTAAACTTTCAAAACTTCAGAAATCTATTCATTTTCAGAGATAAACTTCAAAATTTCAACTCTTGAAAAATTCCAGAATTTCAGGACTTAGAAACTTCAAAATTCCAAAACTCTAAAACTTTACAATAATTTTGAAAACTTTAGAACTTCTAAACTCCAAAATTCTTCCAAACTCTAAAATACTTCGAAATTCTCGAAAACTCATAAATTCCAAAATATGTCAAATTTCGGAAATTTAGAAGTTTCCAAGGTTGGAAGTTCCCAGATTTTTCAAGTTTTTCGGTTTGTTTAGACGAATTTCCTATAATATTAAAGTTCTGCAGTATTTCGAAGTTTTTTAATTCATGAATTTTTTATTACTTTTAATTTTCGGACAATTTTAAAGTATGAAAGATGTCAAGTATTTCGATTTTCAAAGTTTTTGAAATTTCATTTGCAATTTCGAAGAATTTTGAAACTTTGGGGCTTAAAAATTACGAAAATTTCGAAGTTTGGAAGAATTTCGAAACTTCAAATTTGCGAACCTTCGCAGTTTTGAGGTTCTAAAAATTTTAAAAACTTTCAAGGTTTGACGAATTTGAATGGGTTTGAGAGTTTGAATATCATTTTGACATTTTGAAATGTTAGAGTTTGAAATATTTAGAAGTTTTTTGGATTCGTGAAGTTTGGACGAATTTCCTAGAATATTGAAGTTCAGCAGTATTTCGAAGTTTTTTGATTCGTGAATTTTTTATTACTTTAAATTTTCGGATAATTTTCAAGTATGAAAGATGTCAAGTATTTCGATTTTCAAAGTTTTTGAAATTCCGCTTGCAGTTTCGAATAATTTTGAAACTTTGGGGCTTAAAAATTACGAAAATTTCGAATTTTGGAAGAATTCCGAAACTTCAAATCTGCGAACCTTTGCAGTTTTGACGTTTTGGAAATTTCGAAAACTGTGAAGTTTTGACGAATTTCAATGGGTTCGAGAGTTTAAATATCATTTTGATATTTTAAAGTGTTAGAATTTGGAATATTTCGAAGTTTTTTCGGTTTGTGAAGTTCTGACGAATTTGCAAGAAAATTGGAGTTTTCAAGTATATCGAAGTTTTCGAAAACTTCGAAGTTTTAAACAGTTCAGTTTTTTTTTGCGCCCCCCTGAAAGTGGCACCTATGGCGCGTACCCTGCTTATATATATATGCCTCTGGTTGAAATCTGATTGAAAAATGATAAAATGACAGAAATAAGTTCAATTTTTTACGTAGTACCGACAGAAATGATAAAAATGAAATTTCACGGAGAATTCTAATGTTTTCGAGTATGAAAATTCGAAAAATGATTTTCCAGAAGCAAACAGTGACGATTGACGACGCTTTGGCTTCGGAAACTTCGAAACTTGTAGTAGATTTGGAACTGGTTTGCGATTGTGATTGTCACGATCAGGAAATATCTTCTTCGAATTGTTTGCACGGAACAAACGAATGCGGGATTTGCAAGTGCGATCAAGGATGGACCGGTTTGTTTTTCAAAAATGTTCAATACTCATTTAATTGGCGAAAAAATGATCATTTTCAAATCAGGAGAAACTTGCAACTGCGACATAAGCACTTTCGCTGAAAAAAGCGTGCATTGCGTAAAACCGGGCGCATCTTCAATATGCTCCAATAAAGGCGAATGCAGCTGTGGTCACTGCGAGTGCGATTTGGGATACGACGGAACTTATTGCGAATGCTCGCCTTGCGATATCGTTAGTAAAAATTCACTCATTTTAAACGACTCGTAACATTTCAGGAAACTTACAAGGTTGTACAAGGTATCTTATAAGAAATTTTTTAAATCCTATCCGATTTTCGGTAATAATCGTAAGGTCTAGAGTTATGAATTGAATATCTCTGGTAAGCTACGTTCGGAAAAATGCAACACGTTAAATTCGGTCTTTTTACAACATTTTTTTTTCAAATCCACTTCACGTGTAAATTAGAAAATTGAAAAATAATCGATACGCATTTTTTCTTTTTTCGATCAATCGCAAATTAGAGGTGAAAAACGATGTGACGTCAGCAGGGTGGTAGCAAGGAAGTATTCAGAAATTTCGTTCCGAGGAGGGGGGCTGAGGTGATTTTTACTCGAAATTAATTCAAAGAGTTCAAAAAGTAAAGTTTTATTAAAGAATTATGAGTACTTTCTAATTTTTTAGAATTTTAAAAACTTTTTGAAACGTCTGAAATGTCCAAAATTTTTGAAATTCTTAAAACTGTCAAAATTCTCTAGACTTTTGGAATTCTCAAAATACTCAAAAGCTTTAGAAATTCGAGAAATTGTTTAAAATCTTGAAATGTTAAAAAGGTTCGAAATTATGAAGTTTCTTAAAGTTTCAGAAATACATAAAATTTTCGGAATTTCAGTAGTTATGTAAGTGCTGTAAATTTAAAAATTTTTCAAAACTTTTACGAATCTCTGAAATTTATCGAATTTTCGAAATTTTTGAACATTCCAAGAATTTTCAAAATTTTCAAAATTCTCTCAACTTTAAAATTGTTCAAAATAGTTGAAAATTTTAGAAATTTGTACAATTTTCAAAATTTCAAGAATTATGAAAACTGCACGTATTCTCAATATTTTCGAAACTATTTGAAATCTCTGAAACGTCTAAAATTGTTGGAATTCTGAAAATTGTCGAAATAATAAAAACTTCCGAAATTCTCTAGATTATTGAAAATCTTGAAATGTTCGAAAGTTCTGGAAAAGTTAATAATTCCTAAAATTTGCGTACATAATTTCAAAAATTATGAAAATAATGTTAATTTCAGAATTTTTGAAACTTTTACAAATCTCTGAAATCAACGAAAATTTTGAAATTTGGGGCCGTTCAAGTATTACCTAACGTTCTAGAGAGGGTGGGAGGGGGTAAAAAATTATCTATTTTATATTCTTACGCAGCATTACGAGGAGGGGGAGGGGGTAAAAAATTCCGAAAAACTGCGTTACGTGATACTTGAACGACCCCTTTTTCTTCAAATGTTCAGAATGCCAATAACTTCCGAGTTCCTCATAATACTTCAAACTTTGAGAATTTTTAAAATTGTTAAAAATCTTGAAATATGAAAAAATATTTAAAATTATTAAGTTTATAGAAATGTCGAGAATTCGTGAAATTTTCGTAATGTCAAGAGTTATGGAAATAATGTGAGTTTTTCGAATTTAAAAAATTTTTTTACTTACAAAAAATTCTATAATTCTCGAAATCCTCCGAACTCTACAAACTCTCAAAATTGTTAAAAATCTTGAAATGCTGAAAATCTTAAAAATTATCAAGTTTCTCGAAAACTTCGAAACTTGTGAAAATCAGTATTGTTGTACTATCATTTTCAAAATATACTTTTTTGCAATGTGCTAGATTTTTCAAATTTTCAAGAATTTCGGAGGGGGCTTCAACCCCCCAGCCCCCTCCCTAGCTACGTGGGTAGATTTAGTTACTTAGTGTTAACTTAGTGACGTCACAGCGTTTTCGAGCCTCTGTATCTCCTTCAATTTTCGATTAATCAAAAAAAGAAAAAATACGTGTCGATTATTTTTCCGTTTTCTATCAGACGGATATAATGGCATTTTTTGTGAAAATACCGAATTTGAAAAATGTTCCTCTAGAAAGAAATTATAATGGCTAAAAAATTGTTCAAATTCAAGGTCGACGGAGTTGAATGTAGCGGGAGGGGTATCTGCGATTGCGGGACCTGCAAGTGTGATGCACACTGGGAAGGTTCAGCGTGTCAGTGTCCAGGCGAGCGACCTTGCATCGCTCCCGGAAGCGACAGCGTTTGCGCTAGTCACGGATATTGCGATTGCGGGCAATGTCGGTCAGCAAGAACACATATTCTTATCAATATTAAATAAATACAAAGAAAATATGCCGACTCGTCCACAATTAAATAACCAATTCAATCTCAACTCCGTAACTAACTGAAACTCATCATTTTCGAACGAACAAAATGTAGAGTTAATCTAAACGATCGTCTATATTCCAAATGACTTTCCTACGCCCCAGTAAATAAAGGTCCTATTTCTACAGGAAACTTCCCTTTCTCTAAACCATTTCGCGGTGCAAATATTCGTTTAGCTAAACTCAAGGCAAATCCCTGCCACTGCAAGGAGATTTCTCGAAGTGATCGCTCACTGGCTGTCACTCTGAGAGAAGGGCGCAAAAAATACTGTTCTTCAATCACATTCCTCGGGTCTGTTTTCGCTTGAAAGTAGTGGAAGGATCAGGGGAAGCTCAAGTTTAGATAATAGTATATTATGCGCCAAGGCGCATAATGAGGGTCTAGACGCCACGAGCGGCAATGCTCGCAGGACGATCGAAGCCGAGGCGAGATAAATCCTGCGATCATTGTAAGCGAGTCGCGTAAAGACCCGAATTGTTCGCATTGGCGCATGTACTATTTTATGTGACGACAGTGCATTTATACGTTTTTTTGGGTGAGGTCTGTCATGTGAAGGATAACGCCATGTTATACTCATGCACTACTGCCGTTTATGCGCATTTAGTTTCAATATGCTCCACTACTGCACATGCGCTTAAATGTTAGATGATATTTCACTCAACTCATTGATTTCGATCGAAATTCACGGAATAAAAAAATATTTCGAACAATGCGTGTGCATAATGCGCCGTGCCCACCGTGGCGCCGCGTCTACAACATTAAGCCCCTCTCTCTGCGTGTGTTTTTAGCGTTGACTTTTATTAATTCTCATTTGTATATATTTTAAAAGATAACTTTGATTTTAACAGTAATTTCAGATCTCAGTCGTTTAATTGTTCCTGCGGAGCTTTCGCAGTTTTAAAAGTTACTGTATCGTAATACGCGCATGCGCAGATCAGTTTTCACATTATATTACTCTGTATCGTAAAGTACAACTTTACGATACTCTAAGCTATCGCATAAAAACGCGTAAATGCACGTGAGTCACATACATGAGTAAAAATCGTTAAGTAAAAGTAGTGTTTAGATAAACGAGAGTTTAAATAAATGGAAGTTTCCTGTAGATGCAACGTCACAGACTCCCAAGGTCTTCTTTATCGCGGCGTTTACTGCGAATCATCGGCGAGCGTGGGCGGAAGCGAGATTTGCAATAAATATTCCATCTGCGTGTCGAAGAAGGTCGAAAAATCGCCGGACGCAGACGAATTCTGCCAATCGAACGGCACGTCTTTCTTCGTGGAGCTCGTCGATTCCGTGGATCGCGGTACGTAGTAAATCGTCTCCATTCGATCAATCAAGCTATTTCCCGATGCCTACAATTTTTTTTTTTCAGCGCACGAGAACTACTGTTACGAGAGATTCGACGAAGGCACTAAAGTTTGCAGGATTCATTTTACATATGATTATGGCAACGGAAATACGGTGAATTTGCAAACTGAGAAGGTGAATTTCATTCGAAAACACGAAATTTGAAGAATGTATATTATATTCAATTTAGAGGTCTCGTGGTATTGGATTACTCGAGAGCGCCGTTTGATCGTAAAAGTGAAGCGACGGTTACGCATTCCAGTTCTTGGATGGGTGACCGCTTAGCGAATCTCGAGTGGAGCAAGAACACGGTGGCTTTTAGGACGAAAATCGAACCCCCCTGTTGATGATGGAAAACACCATGGTTGTGGCAGCAGAAAGGTTCGATTGATAAGTCCGACGACTTTTCCGCGGGGTTTTTCATGGTTTTCCCCCGCGGGTCGATGGTGGGAAATATCCCAAGTCGACGTAAATACCAAAGTCGATGAATGGGAGGTTATGATCGGCCAGTAACGACATAACAGTGTTTGGGACAATAGAAATTTGGGAAAAATATAGGATCAAGAATGGAGAAGTGAAAAATTAAGTGGGATGGCCTTGCAAAGCCCAATGTAGGCTGAGTGCCGCGAACTAATTGAAAAGAAAAAAAAAAAAAAAAAAACTATATTTGATTCGGACGAGTTTTTTTTCTACACAACTGTTTTTACCAATTCTTTCTACAGGAATGCCACGAGCAAATACCAGCTATTTACCTCTCTGGGATAATAATTTTTACAATTGTCATCGGAGGAATTATCATGCTCACTGCCTGGAGATTTTATGCATTCATCGTAGACCGACGAGAATACGCGCAGTTTGAGAAGGACCAAAAAAAGACCATTTTTCGAACTAGCCTAAACCCCTTGTACAGGGGACCTATCCAAGAATTTCGAGTTCCTGAGAGATTCAAAGAAAGTACAACTTGAAAAACATCGCATCTTCGCATACAATCATTTTGAAAAAAAAAAAGAGAAAATTGTATTCTGTATACTAGACTTCAATAGAAAAATTCGGAAGACCATAAGTCGAGCACTCTTCGCACACTCACAAACCATTGTGATATGTAGCCAACGAAATAAACAGAAGGACTGTGATCATTTTTGTACAAAACCATGTATTTTATTATTAAACGTACCTGACTGCAATGTCAAAATCGATAATTTTATAAAAAATGAAAAAATACGTCCGAGTAATTCCGTACTTACATGCTAAAATGTGGCACAACATTCGTGAAAACGAAATAATACGTAATGCAGTTCTAGTTTTTTGAAGAAACTGTTTTCTTGATAATGATAAAAAAGGGACTTTAAAGAAAGTCATTGGCTTGTGAAATGAAGACTATATAGTAAAAACTGTTTAGGAGTCCAAATAAACCTCCAAAAAAATCCTTGAATTCGGATCTAATCAAAGTTCATGATTTTGTTTTGATACTATGAATTTCAGATGTATCTGAAGAACGTTAAGTTTTTGATTGGTTGGATCCAGATTCAAGGATTTTGTTAGAGGTTCATCTGTTTCTCAAAGAAAAACAAAAAATAATAATTGAATTTTTTTTTGAATTTTTTTTTAGCTGACTTTCATTGAACGGCTCGTAATTATATAGCCTCGCCAAAAAAACATATGGGCATACATTCCAGGATTCAACTCAACATAAGAATTCATTCTTACCTCTGGATCAAATCAATTCAAATAATAACGTCTTTCGGAGGTGTGTTCATATTTCTTATTCTTGGCAAAATTAAACATGCTTGCCTTCTTTCCATGTTTTCATAGGTTCCTAATCGTACTTCTTCCATGTGTACGGGTTGTGAAAATTTGATTTCTGTTGCTGCTGCCAGGAATAATTACCCATCGCCAAATTCGGCCGAGGAAGGAAATTCGAATGCCCTGCATTTCCGAAATGGTTTTGCAGCGGTGGGCACATCGAAGGCGGTGGCACCATGCTCGGTGCCGGAACCATAGTTGGCGGAGGAACCATATTCGGCGCGGAAACCATGTTGGGAGCCAGAGCCATGCTCGGTCCCATTATGTTCATGGCCATCGCCATGGGGCGCATGTTCGATCCCATTCCAGGTCCCATTGGTCGCATGTTCGGGCATATCTGGCGCAAGTTTGGACGCAAGTTTGGCCGCATTCCCATGGGTCCCATATTAGGGTTCATGCCCATGGGCCGAGCTGGGGGGCCCCAATTTTGTTGCTGTTGTTGTTGCTGAATGTACGAAGGCGTTGCTGCTGAAATGTTTTTGTTCGTGCGCTGCCATGAAGAGGATCGCTGCCAGTTGTACTGATTTTGACTTTCATTGTCCGATTCCTCTTTTTCGGGGGCCTTTTCGTCTTGCCAAGGATCTTGGGCGTCTTCTGGCAAGTCGTCGCCTTGGATATTGTTTCTATGAGAGCTGGGTTGTTGAGACTGTGACGTGGACTCCAATGGGAGGTAGTCAGCTGATGTAGAAGGTCCTGGAAATGAAAAAAAAAGTTGATGCAATGGAGATGCTTAATGGACTTTAATATTTGGAAATTTTTAGGTTTTTTACAGAAAACGTTTTTTTTCATCACTGGGTTGTTGATACAAAGAAAAATCCATGTTTTTCGATATTCCCAGTCAGTTTTGTTCTTAACTGACAAATAAAATGGTTTTTGCGAGAAAAAAAAATCCATAGAAGCCAGGAATCATTTGTCAGTCTCTTGTTAGACAAATGTAACTTCAAAACTTAAAGTGAAATGTTTTCTGAGAGTGAATCATCAATCCAAAGTAGCTCAGTTAGTTAGAGCACCCGATATGAAATTGGGAGGTCCTGTATTCAATTCCCGGCTCGGTGGATTTTTTTCTTGCAAAAACCAGTTTAATTGTCAAATAAGAATAAAACTGACTGGGAATATCGAAAAACATGAATTTTTCCTCAGGTTTTTTGTTTCTAAGTTATAATTCTGAAAATTGTTCAGTTTTGGGTTTGAATATTGACAGTACATTTGTTTGTATGAAATTTGCTGCAGATTAAACATTACAAACTAGACAGTTGAAAAGTTTTTTTAATTTACCTGCAGACCACCTAGTCGCTCGTTCCCTGGTTGGACCTTTGTTGCGACCTTCGTTTCCCTGCAAATTCCGCTCCCTGGCCCTATATTTCGGGGGCGATTCGTACGAATCCGAGTCCATTTCCCAGTCGATGATGGAATATTCTTTTCGCTGGCTTGAACTCTCTTCCCAGTTACGTCGTTCTTCCGAATAATTCGTTTCCTCATTGTGTGGCGAGTATTTTTGTTTTCCCTGTGAGACGTCGTTGTACCTATTTTGTGGTGTTTCGGGTGACACTGAGCGATTCGGGGATATTGTGTAACAAGGCACCGACGGCGACTCTGGCGCATATGACGGCGAATACGTTGGATCCGGGGACATTGGTGGTTCGGGCGATCTCGAGTGAAAGCCAGAGTTTCCTGAAAAATATATTTAAACAAATCGTCAAGATGTGCAGACAAATGATACAACAACTGATTTCAAAGTGAAATTGCATGAAGCTATATTGAAAATTGTATTCATTTTTGAAATGAGGAATCTTTTTTTACAAAACTGAAAAGAACAAAATTTTGAACATTTGAAAACTCATACTTATGTAATACTTTTGAATCATACTTCAAATTCAATTATTATTTAAATTGAAAACGTTTCTTCATCGCTGGGTTGTTGATACAAAGAAGAATCCATGTTTTTTGATATTCCTAGTCAGTTTTTGTTATTAATCGGCAATTAAAATGGTTTTCGCAAGAAAAAAAATCCACCGAGCCAGGAATCGAACCCAGGACCTCCCAATTTCATGTCGGGTGCTTCAACACCTGGTTTCGATTCCTGGCTCGATGGATTTTTTTCTCGCAAAAACCATTTTAATTGCCGATTAATAACAAAACTGACTGGAAATATCTAAAAACATGAATTTTTCTTATTATTCCGACTTTGCATTTTAGCTTTCATCGAACAACATATAATTTTAATCCAGTGTTCAATTCTGCATCAACCCCAAACTCCACAAAAAATTTTTAACTATAGTTTCATCTCTCACACCAAAAAACAATCGTTTCCTAACTTTTGAAATTCAACTATTTCCCAAAAACACACAAAACATACCAAAAGTGATGACAAAATTCAACAAAGTGAAAAAACCCTAAATACACTCACCAGCTTGCTCTTGTCTGTAACTCTCGTAGCCCCGATCCCTCTCCGATCTGGACCTCTTGGAACCACCTTCGTAATCCCGGTGCCTGGTCCTTGAGCGAGGCTCGTGACGCTGTTTCTCGTGTCTCGACCCCGCCCTGGAATATTTATAACCCGACTGCTGCTTGTCCCAATCCTGCTCTAGATCCCAATTTTCCTCTCGATTTTCATCCTGTCGATGATTTTGTTTTTGTCGATACTTATCGCCGCCATTTTGTGATCTCCTGTGATTGTTTGAATGTTCAAAATTCGAGTTGGGGCGGTACCTCTTGGGCGAACTAGGAGGCAAATTCCAACCGGAATTCGCAGGTTCGTCCTCCTCATCGGACCCCAATGTCACTATTCTCGGAGGCGAATCCTCTTCCTGAACCCTCGGCTGAGTATGGTACCACCCTCCCGTGTTTTCCCTCGAGTTTCCACATTTTCTCTTCCATCCCGACCTCTCCCGATTGCCGTGATTATTCGCTCTGGAATTTCTCGAATACGACGTTTTCTCAACGGGTAAGATGAGATTCGGCTCTAGAGGGGGGAGATTGTTGTACCTCCTTTCCCCGCTTCGCGGGAAAGAGGGGGCATCTTTCCATCGTTTCGAAGACTCCTCACCCTGAACCAGTTGCGGCAATTTTGTTTCCAATTTTTCGGTTTTTTCAATTGCGCAATTCAACAAGGACGTTAAATCGCGAGCGTAACCAGGATCCAAATGAGACGTGGAAGCGTTAAGCTCCGTTACGGCTCGCTCGAGGATCATTTTTTGCCGCTTCACATTTGCCATAACTTCGTTATCTTTTCCCGGTTCCTCGTTCTCGTCGCGTTTGCTGTAATTTCTGTTGTGACTGTTGTGCTGGTTATTACCAAATCGTTTATAGTAGAATTTTTTGTTTTGAAATTTGTTTGGGTACCTGTTATTCTGATATCTGTTGTTCTGGAATCGGTTGTTTTGATTTTGCGACTTGTTATTCTGGTACCTGTTGTTGCTGGTCCTGAAAATAAATACATTTTTTTAGCAAATGATAAATTTTTATGTAAGTGGCGTGACGAGAACGGAATAACACATTTTACTGCAAGATGTGATCAATTCCGACGAGAATATGTCAAGTTTTGAAAATTTGCAGTACATTTTTGAGAATGTCGAAAAATTTAATCAACGCGGAATCAAACCAAGATATTATTATAATTTTTTTTTTCACAATTTTGTTCAACACGAAATTATGAAATTTCAAACAAGACCTAGCCCCAACTTTTTTTCTGTATTTCCAAAACCTCGTCTCTCTACCACGCCACTGATTAAATAATCATCTTGACAATGCAAACCTTCGATTTTGTTGGTAATTTTGACCATGCGTTTGGTTGTCTGGCTCATTCGAGACATTTCCTGTCAAACCGCGCTTGTAATTGAGCCGATCACGTAGTTCCTCGCACTTGTTATGCGAGTACAATGGGTTGGGCATTCTGCTCGATCCATCATTTTCCTCGTCATTTCCCTCTGCTGAATCGTACATTCTTTCGGGATCTTTCAATTGATATTTCATTTTTCGCATGTTCCTGCGTTCCATCAAAAGCACCACCTCGAAGTACGACCCTTCTGGCACCGTGTCGACGACGCAGCAGCATTTGGGAATGAACGGGTTGCCCAGAACAGACTCCGCAGGTTGCATGAGTTCCAAAATCGAGCTTATCGACTTTTTTGTGAACGATGCTATCAAAAGGACTCGCTTTACTGCGCGCAATTTGCGCAAATGATGCATGATACTCGGTGCTGAAAAAGTTGCTTGTTATTATGAGATTCGATTTTGCAATCAAATGGTGTCTAAAAAAATCCAGAAATAAATCATAGCAATCATGAAAAAAACAACAACAACAACAAAACGTTTCTATTTTAAAGCAAGCAGCAAAAAATTGACAGAATAAAAAATAAAAAAGCTTTACCACAAAAAAATGATAAAAAAAAAGTTCAACATTCAAATAATTAAAAAAGAAGTGTAAGACAAATTTCACTAAAAATAATCAATCTGAATTCAGGATGTATGACGAAAATCAAGTGAGTCAAGTAGTAATACATCCCTGATCTAAATGAACTTTACAACCAAAACTGGAACATATCTACTTTTAAGAAACTGGAGACTGAAGCAATGCCAAATTTATCACTTTCTATACGACTAAAAAAATGGCTCAATTTATCTACACATTTTTCAAACAAACAGTGAGGGTTAGTTCCAAGTTCTCCAGATTTTTCAGGATTGTTAAAACACCTTGGAATAGGATGATTGTAATGAAATGAAATATGAATGATTACTTCGACCACAGTCGGTATTGTTGTTGATGATGACATCCAGTCGTTGATGGTTTTGCAAAGAATCGAAAAGGTTCTGGATGTTTTCGTATTCGTCGCGCACAAAACTCGCGTTTGTGATCATGTTCTTCTCGCTGATCATTTGCGCCTGTTCGACTTCTGAAGGTCCATCCAGACCAATGACATTCTTGTATTTCTGGAAAATACCAAATTTTTTATTGATCAAAGTATAAAACAATTTATTAATGAAAATTCTTCACTTGGAAATATATTTAAGTAGTATATTTTTTTTTAAGTCAACAATTTGAGTAATTGCAAAAATTACGCACTTTTTTTCTCTGATAAATGTAATAAAGTGTAGTCATACATGTCCTAATTTATACCCAGTAGAATAATTCGTTCTCATAATCAAAATTCCTATAAAATGCGAGGGGCGATTCACTCTCCGATAAATGGGAGTCATGATTCCCAGCGATTTCAAACTTGAAACAGGTCAAAGCTCGATCATCTGTGATCATTAAAATGCTCAAAAACTTCAAAATTTTCGGACTTTTTCGACAACTTCGAAATTCCAACATTTTTAAAGCTCGCAAAATTTCTGAATCTTTTGAAACTTCAGTACTTCATAATTACTCAAAAATTCACAATTCCATACAATTCCGAGGGTTCCAAAGCTTTGAAAGTTCTGAAATTTTAAAAATTTCAAAACTTTACAACTTCGAAATTTCAACATCTTGAAATGTCAAAAATTTTGGCATTTCTTTGCTTCAAAATTTCAAAATACTTGAAAGTAAGCGGAATTCCCAGAACTTCAAAAATGTCGAAACTTGATAATTTTTCATCTTTAAAATTCTTGAAAACTTCCAAGTTCTTGGCAATTCTCAAAACTCGAAAATTCCGACGTTTGAAAAATTTTTAAAATTTCGAAAATTCCAGGTTTCATATCTTCAAAATATTCGAGCACTTCGGAATTTGCAAAATTTCCAGAACCGTATAAATGTGAAGACTTGCTAATTTTCGATCTTAGAAATTCTAAAATTTCGAAGTTTTGGAACGTTCTCAAATAGTTTCAAATTCCGACATTTTCAAAACTTGTAAAATTTCCAAAACTTCCACAACTTAATAATTCTTCGAAAATTCCAAAGCTTGATAAGTTCCAAAACTTTATAATTCCGAAATTTCAAAGTTCTACATTTTCTAAAATTTCGAGACTTCTAGAATTCAAAACTTGAAAATTCATACGAACTTCAAAAATTGCAAAATTTCCAGAACTATATAACTGTCAAGACTTGCTAAATCTTAAAAATTCTAAAATTTCAAAGTTTTTGAACGTTCTTATATAACACAAAATTCCGACATTTTGAAAACTTGTAAAATTTCCGAAACTTCCAAAACTTCATAATTTTTTAAAAATTCAAAATTCCAAAGCTTCATAAGTTCCAAAACTTCATTATTCCGAAATCTCAAAGTTCTACATTTTCCAAAATTTCGAAATTTCCCGAATTAAAAACTTCAAAATACGTACAAACTTCAAAAATTGGGAAATTTCCAGACCGTATATCGAAACCTTGAGTTCTGACCTTCAAAAATGTCAAAACTCAATCAAATTTACAATCTCGAAATGCTAAAACTTCTACTTTCCAATATTGTCAGGACTTCTAATATTTCCGAAACGTCAGAATTCCAATTTATTGTTCATAACAACTTTCAATTGAGGAAACCCGCCTAAAATTTTCATCTCCCGCCCCGCAAAACCTAGGGATGGCCATGTCCGTGACTCCCATTATGGGAGTCAATGGGAGTCACGGGAATCATGACTCCCAGTTCGATTACCAAGTTGACTCCCAGAGTGAATCGCTCCTCGATAAAATGTGATTCGTGGCTCACATTTTCCACACAATTTACAATTTTTGCGGGCTCACCTGTGACAACAACAAACTCAACAATCCTGCTCCGCAACCAATTTCCAGAAGTGTTGCATTGCGATGTGGGACGAGATAGTCTTTGATCGTTTTTGCCAACAGCTCCACGCCGCCTGTATTCGTCCAAAAATGTGATCTTGGGGAAATGTTCAACTTTATCCCGGAGACGTTTTCTTCCAATGAATCTTTGCCGTACACCAGCGACGTGACAGTCAATTTTGGGCAGTTGGCCCTGTCAATTTATTTTTGATTAGCATAAAACTTTTATGAAATAAAGAAAAATCTATGTCTTTCGATATTCCAAGTCAGTTTTGTTCTTAATTGACAATTAAAATGGTTTTTGCGAGAAAAAAAAGGTTCTGGTTCCTGGGTTCGATTCCCGGCTCAGTGGATTTTTTTCTCACAAAAACCATTTCAATTGTCAGTTAAGAACGAAACTGACTGGGAATATCAAAAAATATGGATTTTTCTTTGTATCAACGACCCAGTGATAAAAAAACACACTTTTTTAAAATAATTTGCAACTGTAAAAAATCTCATCTACGTACTTAGGAACGGAAGATTTGCAATACATGGATTTGATATTGCAACCGTTTCCATCCTCCTGATCAAAGAACCTTTTGAGCGCGTCTATCATTGGCTGAGTAATGTTGTACCCCATGGCGACGACCATGAGATCGTTTTTGGAATTTGACCGTAAGGAAAGTCCAGTGAATTCCACTTTGTCATCCTGTTTCGTATTTGGATCCTTTGATGCTTCCCTTTGAACTGCTGGTTCGTAATTCAAGAAGTCTTCGAACAGCTGCAATTAATTTTTCAATGTCATCAATTTCCTGATTATCATTACGTGGGTGTAAAGAAAAGTTAGCTTTTTTTCATGTTGCAAGAATATATTTTTTATAGGCAAATTACCAGTAAAAAAATTTTTTTTATGGACTTTGTAATCATTGAACATGGAATTTAAAAAAATTAGAAATTTTTATGATCATTTAATTACAATAGAAAATTGTACATTACTAAAACAATTGTTAAATTATTTGCTTATACTGATAGGAAAAGAAATTTTAGAAATCACTTCTAAAAAAAAAATAAAGTAATAAAAAACTGTCCTCAAGGAAACTATTCTCCCAAAGAAATTGTTAGTGTCATCATGCAAAATAAAAGAAATTAATTGTTGAAAATGAAGCAAAAATTCCACAGAAAACTGATGCTACAAAAAAATATATATTTTTTCTAGATAAAACAGCACTTTTTGTGCTCAAGATGGCTTAAATCCGAATGCACAATACAAAAAGCACAAAACAAAATTGTACATTGAAAATGTTTCTTTATCACTGGGTTGTTGATACAAAGAAAAATCCATGTTTTTTCGATATTCCCAGTCAGTTTTGTTCTTATCTGGCATTTAAAATGGTTTTTTGCAAGAAACAAAAAATCCACCGAGCCGGGAATCGAACCCAGGACCTCCTAATTTCATGTCGGGTGCTCTAACCAAGAAGTCCTGGGTTCGATTCCCGGCTCGATGGATTTTTTTTGTCGCAAGAACCATTTTAATTGTCAATTAATAACAAAACTGACTGGGAATATCGAAAAACATGGATTTTTTTTTTCTTCAAAATTGTTCAATTTCAGTTTTTTGTAATTTTTAAATGATGTATTATTATTATTTACTGCACCAGATCTTTCTTTCAATACTGAAGAATACATTATACCTTGACGACTTTCATCACAAAATCTGGGATTCCTGAGTTGTCGTCAACATTTGGATTTCCGCTGCAGCGCACCACTTTCCAAGCAGCTTTTTTTATCATCTGCCCTTTTTTGGACTCCACTTTTTCGAGCTCTTGGGTGATTGTTTTAAGACCTAAATAAGGTACGGAACATTTTTAAAATCTTATTTGTCTCATAAAAAATCCATTTTTCAGAAGTTTCGCAATACATATATATTTTTTTTATATTCGAACAAATGAAAAAATCTTCAACTTGTAAAAATTGTAAACGAAGTCAAGAATTGCGTACTTATTTCGCTTATTTCTGCTGATTCGGAAAAATTATAATATCTCCAAAATACGTGAACTTACATTCGAATCTCCATCGACTGGTATGAGATTTATCCAAAGGTCCTTGCCTGGATTCGTCTACTCGACAAACTGATGTTTGCCAACAATTTTCAACGTCTCTAAGCCATCTTGTATAATAAGGCATGTAAGAAATGTCCAAAACGCGACCAAATTTTTCGAGACGATCCTTAACGATTTGTTCTTTTTTGTTCAACTGGAAAACATAAAAATGAAAAATATAGACAAGTCATAACCAACACACAAGGTTTCTGATGGATCTTTAAAAAATTGAAAAAATGATTCCCCCAGGTTATCGAAATTAAATTTTCAAACTTGTAATTTTTTGAATGAAATTTTGTCCAATAAAATTGGTCTTCTAACATTCACATGAGTTATAAAATTTCAAAATTATATTCAAGAAATTCTTTAGCTCAAATGCTAGAAAAACCAAAATCAGAAATAAAAAAATAATAAATCTCAAAATTTCAATCTGGGAATTTCAAGTCTCACAAATTCAAGTTTTAACATTTGGAATTCATTTGAAAATCAAAAATGTAATTTTCAAACGTCCTCAAATTATGATTCAAGAACGTTTATGAATGAAATTTTTTCAAA
>JAPYZK010001379.1:0-38969 GCA_030522785.1 Platygaster equestris | reverse complement strand
TCGCTTGGGAAACCATGGAAAACCAAGCGACGGTATAGCTCGGATGCAACTCCGAATTGTCTTTTGGCAATCAACGAATTTTTTCAGAGCAGAAAAGCTCCTGAAAAAAATCTGACCCCGCCAGGATTCGAACCCGCATCCTCGAGCCTGACAGCTTGATGGCTTGACCACCGAGCTACCGCGGCTCTTTTTGCCAATTTTGTTATAAAAATATTATACAATTTCCAGGACCTCCGAAAAAGAAAAGGATAAAGAAGAGGACGAGGATAAAAAGAAAAAAGTCAGCCGAAAGAAGCGCGTCGAGGAGAGGATCAAAAAGCTCGGCGAGCTGGAAGACGGCGAAGGCGAGTGGGAGGTCGTGGTGCGAGGTGTTGCCATGCACTCTGAAAAACCGAAAATGTTCGCCAAGGACGCGGAAATCAACAAAGCCGCGGTTTACAAAAAGCTCCAGGAAATAATGGCGGCCAGGGGGAAAAAGAGATCGGATCGGCGGGAACAAATTGGACTCCTCCATGAACTTGCGTCTATCGCCGAAACTCACAATCTTGGTCCTGCCATTTCAGCAAAGATTAAATTTGCAATTATTTCGTCGATTCTCGATTACAATCCCAAAATTTCGGATGCCATGAAACCAGAATATTGGTCAAAGTACGCATCTGTGAGAATATTTCATCTCATTTTTTCTATCCTGTCGAAGAAATCACAGAATTTCTAACGAATTTGGATTTATAATATAAATTGAAAATGATAGCAATTATGCATTCTGAGGAATGTATGTAAAACTTTTCATCATATGAAATTTAAACTTTCTTTGTCAATGGAAAATACTTTAGCAGTTTGGATTAGTAAACGTAGGCAGATAACGAAAATTTCTTTGAAGGATTGTGAAACTCTCTTGTTATGTTTGACATTGTTTTCCAGATTGCACCAAGGGATCATGGAATTGCTCACAGTGCTTCTCATGACCAAAGACTTGACGATCGCCGAAGAAATTCCTGAAGATGAGGAATCTTACGAAGCACCGCCCTACAAGCTGCATGGTTGTGCGCTTACTTTCGTTGAAAGACTTGACGAAGAATTCACGAAGCTATTGAAAGAGTGCGATCCGCACAGCAACGAATACATTGAAAGGTACCAATATTTTGCCGTTATCTCGATTCACCAGCCCAAATTTGTGTTTTTTTTTATTCTTTCAAATACTTCATGAATTCATTTTAAAGTTCTGGAGTAGTTTGATAATCAGGGAAAACATTCAATTTGTTTCACAAAAATTGAGTTGGAAATATCAAGTTGGAAAAGTTGAAAGTTTGAAATAATTAAAGTGATCCGTTTTCCTCAGATTTCATGTGAATGTGATTTATGTTTGTAGAGTTATTGTAAAAATGATTTTTTTAGATTAAAGGACGAGCCAATTGTATCGAGCGTTATTGACAAGGTTCAGGAATACCTGGAGGGTCAAAAACCGCCTCCCAATGCAGAGAAAAAAATTGTGGAATCGTGGGAAAGCAAAATTTGTCGCATTTACATGCGCAAAATCGAACATATGTATTACAAGTTCGATCCCAACGTTTTGAAACAAAAAGATGTAAGTTGGAAAAAACGTTGATTCTTGCAAAGAAAAAATTAGTATTAAGACAAATTCAGCTTTATCAATAATAATTTATATAAGTTTTGGAATTAGCATCAGAGGTGGTCATAATTCAATTACATTGAGCGATGATTACAAAAAAATTGCAGATTACACGTAATCGGATATTTCCAACTACTTGAATTACATATAATTTGGCAATTGACAAACCTAATGGCTCATAACTCGATTGCATGTAATCAAATAATTAGTGGAAGCTCATTACATGTCATTAAGTAATTGGGCGTGGATGAATTACCCGAGTAATCTGGGTAATTGCATAGAGCATATTACATGTAATTGGGAAGTGTTCAGTTATCCAATTACATGTAGTTTCGGGATATGAATACCCAAATTACGTGTCATTAATTGACTCGCGCTCAATTAATCAGTTACATGTAATTTGCTTCACTCAATCACACAAGTTACATATAATCAAACAATTAAGCAGATTTAAGTTACTCGAGTACATGTAATTAGGTAAATTGGGAATTGGTAATGCCGAATATTACTGAATGTTGAAGTTGAAAATTGATTTCAAGGAACTTTGAATTTTTAGGGATAAAATGTAAGAAATGTTGTCAATGGTGGTTAGTTTCAAAAATAATGTGTCACAAATCTCATATTTTCAGGGTGAAATTGGCCCCGATGTCATAACATCTGTGAATATCATGGAGAAAATGTGCAAATACGTGTACAGCAACGATAAAACGGATCGATTACGAACCAGGGCGATTCTGTCGCACATTTTCCACCACGCGCTCCATAATAATTGGTTCCAGGCACGGGACTTGATTTTGATGTCTCATTTACAAGAGAGCATACAGCACTCGGACCCCCTGACGCAGGTAATTATTCGTAACTTTGTGAAAATCTCTCTGTGATGGAAAAAATTTGACTCAACGTAGAAATTGAAAAAAATCAGTTACAGTTTTGTGTCACTTGCACGAACTGAAAATTGCTCTTATTGTTCTGTCAGTTTAATTGTCAAAGATTACAGAAACATGAAACAAGAAAAAATGTTTAGGAAAACTAAAAATATAAATCATTTTCGAAAAATATGACAAAATTTCCTTTGAACAAATGTTTTATTAATTGTGCATGTGTTTGTCTGAAAAAAAATTGAAACAGAATGGAAAAGATATCTCAAAATGGAGTTTTCGTTGGAATATTTTTTTTCAGTGTGCGATGGGGTTTTAAATTGTGTAAATTTGATTTCAGATCCTGTACAACCGTACAATGGCCCATTTGGGACTGTGTGCTTTCAGACATGGAAAGATTAAAGATGCGCATAATTGCTTAGTGGATCTCATGACTACAGGCAAGGTAAAGGAGCTTTTAGCCCAGGGCCTTTTACCACAGCGACAACATGAGCGAAGCAAAGAACAAGAAAAAGTGGAAAAACAGCGGCAAATGCCCTTCCACATGCACATTAACTTGGAACTGCTCGAGTGTGTTTATCTCGTTTCTGCGATGTTGATCGAAATTCCATACATGGCTGGTAAGAAAAAAAACGTTACTCCAGTTAATAAATGCTAACTTTTCAAAATTCATAGTGGAAAATTATGTATTTGTTTTCGTCCATTTCACAGAAGCTTAATGTCATAATTCATGTGTATTATTTTTGTTGATATCCAAAATCCATCATATTTTTTTGAAACCTCCACAAATCTCGTGAGCTTTTGTTAGTGTGGATTTTAAATTGTTTCTTCTAAATAATTCTAGAATTCAGAATTTGAAAAAAGTTAGTGGGTAACTTTATTTCAGTATTTATTATACTTTCTGAAAGTTTTTATAAAATTCAAATGGTAATGGTCATCAGAAACAATTTTTTAAGCATTTTTCAAAAATTGTTGACAGCCCGTAAAGATTAATGAAAATTCTTCAAAATGTTAGATTATGTTCTGCAGTTTTATCAACTTTGACTTTTTGAAAAGCTTCGAAGAATCTTGACCACATTTTTGAATTTCAGCCCACGAGTTCGACGCCAGAAGACGCATGATTTCGAAAACTTTTTACCAACAATTGAGATCAAGTGAACGGCAATCATTGATCGGACCCCCCGAATCGATGCGCGAGCATGTTGTGGCCGCTGCGAAAGCCATGAGGAATGGAAATTGGGCCCTCTGCAATAACTTTATAATAAACGAGAAAATGAACGGAAAGGTTTGAATCAAATATACAAAATATGCATAAAAAAAAAACCAAAGTAAAATTTATTCATGTGAATGATTTCATTAAAAAGTTATTACATGAGAGTAACGAAGTGTAGAATATGCAACATAACATTAGTAACATTCTCGAAAATGAGGTACTTTCAAAATCTCCTATTGGTCTGATAGGAAACTAAAAAAACACATTCTTTTGAACTAATAATTATTATACTAGATGCATATTACTATATAAAATATTGATTACCAACAGCGTTTTTCAGCCTCTGTGTATGAATTTAATTTTGTCGAAATCAAAAAAAGAAAAAAAATAACTTCTTTTTGTTTCCCATCAGACTGATACAATGGAATTTTGACAAGTTCTGTTCATCAAGTACTCAATTGTAACTGTCTGAAACTTATGACAATTATTTTTCAACTCAATTAGTTAACGCCAATTTTTTCATTTTCCTACATATTTTACAATTATTGCTGGTGACACAGGTGTGGGACCTTTTTGCCGAAGCCGACAAAGTGCGCGAGATGTTGAGCAAGTTGATAAAAGAGGAAGCATTACGGACATACTTGTTTACGTACAGCAATGTTTACATCTCATTGTCGATGCCAACATTGGCAGCAATGTTCGAGCTCCCGAGAGCCACGTGTCATTCGATCATCAGCAAGATGATCATCAACGAAGAATTGATGGTATGCATGATTTGATTGCTTGGCGCTAGGTTTTTGACGTCGACGATTTTGTGATGACGATATTTGTTTCCAGGCATCTTTGGACGACCCAACGGAAACGGTCGTCATGCACCGCAGCGAACCAAGCCGTCTTCAGTCATTAGCACTCCAACTCACCGATAAGGTTAATAACCTTGTCGATTCCAATGAGCGCATATTAGAAATGAAGCAAGGTGAGCGAGAAAATGAAATAGTATTTGATTCAAATGAACTTGGATTGAAGTTGATCTAATTTCAGTCAATTTGAATCAACTTGGGGTTAATCTTAATTGACTGTAGTGTAGCTGTCACTTGAAAATGTTGTAACTAATTGCAAATTTCATGTGTGTGTCAGGTAACTTCTTTTCGAGAAACCAGCAAGGAAACTTCCGAGATCGGAACCGTGGCCAAGATTGGTCCCGCAGAGGCCAAAATCGTGACAACCGCAACAGGGAAGATAATCGAAATTATTAATCGAGTATTTTCAACACTGAGTAATTTCGGAAAAAAATTACATAAGTGATGCTTGAAAAAATTTCAACTCACTTATTTTTTGATGTAAGAAGTGAATAGGAATTAAGTTTCAAGATATATAACCACAGCAAGGTTTTTTAGCTAATTTTTTGTTTAAAAGGGTTAGTAATTGTCTGTATTCAAAATAAAAATGATTCAAGGAACAAAAACGTTTGTCCTAGGTTTTTTTATTCGCCTGACATCATGAGGATCATGCAAAAATTTGATCGCTTTCCTTTTATTCCTTATTTTGGGAAATATTCCATTTCATAATGTTAGTCATTTTTTAAAGACCAAAGAGTAAAATAGTATAGAAAAATCGCTCTTTTACAACGTGTGCACACAAATATTTTTATGCACATTTCTTCCCTATGTTTTACGAGTAATAAAAATCGGTCACTTTTTATATTCAAAACAGATGACGAAATTGGCAATTTTTCAAGAATTATAGAAAAAAGAATTTGTTGGACACCAAAGAATCACTGGCAGAAGTCAAGGAATATCACGGAAAATTCATTCCGTGGTCTGTTTCCCATTTTTTTTTTTCTTGCTTGAGTTCTGGACATGGCATTTTTTGCAGCAATTTTGAACGCTTCCTGGCGACTTATGGTAGATTATACAGAATTTTCTTATTTATCCAAATTTTTTTCGATGAGTGACATTGTAGTTTCAGGAGCAAAGGAATGGTGCAACGAATTTCTAAATTGGAAAAACTCTAATTTGAAGATGCGAATGATCAAAAATTTATATGTGGAAATCAAAAAATTTCGTGTTAAAAGTTTCAACAATTTAAGAAAGAGTGCCATTACAACTTTTGGGAATCAGAAGTCCAACACTGAAAGGGTCGAAAAGTTTAAAATTGTGTTTTTTGGTAATTCGATGTTTTATTAATTAAATGCAACCTTCGCGTGTAGAACGTAATTTTGAAGTTTAAAATTTCCCGCCACTCGTTACTTGTGCCTACTTTGGCAGCATTGATGAACATGTCTGGTCGTTGGTGCCACGACAACGTCGTAAAAACAAACATAACCAATCCAAGTGTCAATTTTTTTATTATCGTGTATTATCGTTATTCAACGTTTGTTGACGCTTATTGTCAAGTAAAAAATTGCGTCAGAAATATAGTTTCACAAAATATTGCATCAAAACTGCAACGAAACAACTGAAAAGCGGACCAACTATGGCTGCAAACGAAGAAAAAAAGTACGTAGGAATATTTTTTTCACATAAACATTGAGAATTTTTGATTGCGATAATTAAAAAACGTAAAGTTATGTATTTGGTTCCATCATAAAACCATTTTTGAACAATTTTAAACATTGTGAAGTGAAAATTTCCATTTTCCTACAAGAATTACTCTGGCAGCAAATGGGGATGAAGAAGAACCTGCAAATTCTGAATTTTTATGATTTATTAATTAGAGAACCTTAGAAATTGATCAAAGTTACAATTAACGATTGTATTGTTCAACTAACAGAGTCTCTTATTCTTACCACTACTACAATTAGGAAATTTTTTGATTTCGAACATTTAAATTATTATTCAAATGCTCCAAACACTACTTTTTCTTCCAAAAATCTCAAACTTGGAAGTTTTAACTTATAATTGCAATATTTAAAAAAACATTTTTTTGTCAAATAAACATGCATGACTTAAAAATTCCTTTTTTTCAGATATGGCCTGCTTCTGCCCAAGAAAGCTCAGCTTTCTGCCCCTAAACTGACAAATGTTTTCAAAGATGACGATGACTCTGATGATGAAATTGGAACCGATTGGAGGAAAAAGGCTCTCAAAGACGTCTATCAAAAGACAGTTAAAAAACAGACTCAACTAGATATGAGAAAAGCTTTAAAGGAAGACCCTTCTATCTACGAGTACGATGAAGTCTATGATAACATGAAGCGAAAGGAAACGGAGAACAAGGAAATGATTAAAAATGCTCCAAAGAAAAGTAAATATGTAGAAAATCTGCTGAAACATGCGGATCGCCGAAAACTGGAAAATGAACTGCGAATCGAAAGAATGGTGCAAAAGGAGCGAGAAGCAGAAGGCGAAGAATTCCGTGACAAAGAAAAATTCGTCACGTCGTCGTACAGAAAGCAGCTAGAAGACCACGAAAAGTTGAAACAAGAAAATGAAAGGATGGAGAGGTTGGAAGCGATTGCGGATGTAACCAAACAACCGGACATGTCAGGATTTTACAGAAATCTGTATGAAAAAACTGTAGGGGATCCAAAGTTGGAGGGGGAAATAGAAGTCAAAGATGAGATCCAAAAAAAGACAAAATCCAAAAACAGACAGTACCGGAAAAATATTGTTCATGACTCTTCTGAATCGGAGCCGGAACCAGAAGCAGAACCCACAGTGAAAGATGAAAAGCTGGACGAGAGTGAACAAAAAAATGACGCTGACGAGGAGAAAGAAGAAAAATCTGATGTGGAACAAAGTTCTGAAGAACCGAAACTGGAGAATGAAGAAATTGAGAAGGAGAAAGAAGAGGAGAAAATTGAGATTCCGGAGAAGAAAATTTCAGTATTTGAGAAAAGGACTGTGGGCCCACTTTTTGATGCGGCTCTTGAAAGATATTATGCACGGAAAGCATCACGTTTGTCGGCGTGTTGAAAAATTTATATTGCGTATATTTTTTCAATTTATGTAAACTGTTGAATTTCTGACATTCGATTTGGATTTCTATATTTGATAAGGATATACATGGTTTTTCAGTATCTGAGAAATACATTGTTTTGTCGTAATCAAATTTCAGCTTGTATTTTATTTTAATTTTTGAATCTTGTATATATAATTTAATTTAAAATGTTTTTACATCAATTGTAATTATTTTATCAAAATTCAGGACTAATTTAGAACTAAATTTTTGTTCGTAATATATTTAGCGTAAAGTTTGAAAAGTCTAGAAAATTCAGTAAATAAAACATTTTTAATATCCTTTATTATATTAGCTGACGTATATATTATTATAGTAATATTTGAATGAATTCAACGTGGTAAGTTTCTGAGTTCGAAATTAGGAATTTTCAACATTGAGTTCACAAAATTTGAAAAATTTTTGTAACTGCTGATGTAACTACAAAAATCCTTGTAATGTTTTCAGTTGTTACGTAATTCCTTCAAATTAAAAGAAATGAAAATGATGAAATTTCTCTACTCGAAGACCCCCCTGGGGTATGAATCAACACACATATACATACATGTATATATGTAATAAATTTCTTAAAATTTGTAAATCTTCAACATGCATCGCAAATCATTTTGACTTCAAAGTTTCGTTCATACATAATTATGTCAGAGCCTCAAATATATAAACTTTAAACAACTGCGCACTCTTTGGTATAAAAAAATCCTGTTCTTTTTTTACTTTCACGATTCTGATTTCTTCTGATATTCCCCAACTTATATATAATGCATTTGCTTTGAAAGTTTGCAAGTTATGCCAGGATACTTGAGCGAGTTTTAATTACGCCCGCGAGAAGTTGTAATTTCAAAAGTTTCCGACTTGTTAAAATTCGTACAATTATATATCTATCTGCGGCATGCCAAGATTTCGGATAACACGAATATCTGCAACTTCGATTATTTATTTCCAACAATTCGTATCCAATAACAACGTATCAATCAACAAGCATCGGAATGTATAAAAGGGAAGGTTTTTCGGCACTTTCAAGGTATTGGAGGAAGTTTCATTTTTAAGCTACAATTTTTTTTATTGAAACATTTCGGATTTGTGGTTTCTGAAAAAAGGATTTCGAAGGTATTTTATAATTTTTAATATTTTGAATACAATCGTCATAGGTTTTTAGTAGAACGTTTCAATTTTATGCACAAGTTACTAGTTCGAAATTTTTTACTTATACGAAGTTCACTAAAATTTTCTACTCTGTCGGGAAAAATGTATAAACCTGGAAATTTGTGATAATCGATCATTAAGTTCCAGCTTTATTTTTCCTAAGCAATTAATTAGATGTAGGTCAATTTAAGTTATTGTACTTTTTTGATTGAAAAATTTTCACAGATTCTAAACCAATAGTAAATTTTGCGAAGTATTTAAACATTCGTTTTTAGGTTTTTACGGAAAAAATAATTAATTTTTCACAGTGTATTTTTGCTTGCGCAGTAATTTTGCAGAAAATTTTCACCTTAAAATTGAAATCATGATGAACGAAATCATTGCATACTTTTCATAATTATTGATTACTGCTGAATATTCAATATCCACCTTGACTTTAATTTTGAATATGACGCGACAGTCGCACGCAACAATCAACGATCAACCCCTACTTTTTTCCCCGTCATTCATCCGATGAATTTCAATACATATAATATATAGATGCAATAAAAAAATTCTATTATAAATAATACAGAAAGTTTGCCTAACAGAAAAAGTATTTTTATGAAATTCCGTACTAGCAAATTAATTTTGGAAAATAAAAAAAAATCGGAATATATAGTTGACGTTCGAGTAATCTATTATTATACATACTTAAAATTTCTTGTAAATATATGTACAAGAAATTTTGAATACTAAAAAATCGCAGTTCGAAAAATGTTCGGTTCGACAATGTTTGGAATTAATTCTTTGAATTTTGCACGATCTGTTAATCCTCAACATTTTGTTGAAAATCAGGAAAACTTGGAGTTTTTTATATATATTTATATTTGTACATATTTATATTAGAATCCAGAAATTTTCAGATTTCCAAAGTTTTGTGCTATTATTTCATTTTTATTTTTCCTCATTTTCTGCTAACACATTTCGCAAAAGTACAAAAATTAAAAAAAAATTAAATATGCGTTTTTAACTTTTGAAATATCGATATTTTACGTTCAATGTATTTAATAGTATCGATAGATCAAATTGAAGTATCGATATTATATTTTGAAAAATGCGCATGCGCACATATATGTAAATCTCCACGCGCAAGCGCAACATTCTGTTGTTATTTATCAGTTTGATAACATAATCAGTCATGTGATTCGCAATAACTGCAAGATTAATAGAGCATTGGTCATATTTGCATACAAATATGTAGATAAATATTCGCAATCGCGATACGCGTGTCGCAAGTGCGTCGATTGTGCAAGTGCAAGGTTGGAAATCGTCGCACGTGAGTTTCGCGGAAAATTGATGGAATTTCAGAGGACGCTGTCAGTAGTGTCAGTTGCCGTTGGTACGGTTGGTTGCTGTCACTGCTGTCAGTAGCAGTTGGGTCTATGTAAACATTTGTAAACATTACAGTTTCCGCGACTCCTGAGCTTGTCAAATGAAAATTTAAAGATTCCAAAAGTTGAGAGAAATTTTTTGAATAGCCAACAATGTCGAACTTCGTAGACGACGTTTCCTGGAACCCGACGCGGGAAAAAGGAGCCGTGAAAGCTCTTCTAACCGGTTTGTTTTTTTAGATTGGTATATCGATGTATCGGATAAAAATTTTGATATTTATGAAAAACGAAAAAATTTATATGATAACGTATATAAACATTGGGAAATTCGAAAATTATATATGACAAATAATGACGAAACAAAAAAATTGGTGAGAAATTATTGAAATTGTTGTAGATCAATATAATTTCTAAAAATGTGGAGTAAGGTATTTACAAGTATTTAAGTATTTTGAAAAATAATAATTTATATGATGTTGATTGAAAACAAAAATATGATGACATGTTATGACTTTTTTGATATTCACAGTTTTTAAGTGAATGGGAATAAAAGTTTCATTTTCATGAATATAAACTTAAAAATATTTATTTTCTGAAAAAAAATGTTCAAAGCAACAAGAAATGAAGAAATATGAAATAATAGAAACACATGAGTAAACATAAATTGAAAATCGTAAATCGAAATAACAAAATTGAACAATGTAAGTGTGTGCTTTTGATAGGAGTACTTATATCAACATTAATTTGTGCAATATTTTTTTAAGAAGGACGATTTAATTATCAAATTTGACTTCAGTATTTTCATTCAAAGTCATCATATTATCTTAAGTTTTAAAAATATTTACCAAAATAAAAAATTGGACAAAACTCAGTATGATAATAAATTTCTATCGCCGTTTTTGGATCAATATGTTTAGAAAAATGGAAAAACTGTCTTCGATCCAAAATTTAAATTAACATGAAATAGGTGAACCCAAAGTGGAAAATATATCAAAAAGTATAAAAATATGTCAAATATTTTGATAAATGCAAAGATAACACATTAACGTAGTATTTTCTAAGTAGCATTTTCCACATTAACATCAATTTGACACGAAATTTGTATCTTACACTCGGTTTTCTATATAGATACGAATTGTTTTTCGATTAAATCAACTGCGAATACTCAATTCTGTATACATGAATATTTCTGGAAATTTCGAAAATATTTCTTAAACGATAAAAAACAATATTTATACCGAAAGTTCTTTTTTTTTTCATTTTTATAAAAACTATGCATTGTCACAAAGTCGTAAAATTATATCTATCCATTGAAAATAATATATTCAAATATTTATAATATTTTTAATGGTATTTTCATTAAATATTTTTTAATATTAAATATTCGTAAAATGTGTGAAAACAAAACTACAAAAGTGCGATTGAATTCGTCCAAAGTTCATCGATTTATCGTAATATATGTTTCAGAGAACATTGATTATTTTCTATCGTTTCTGATAACAGAAAAATTTGATCAAAAAGTGTTCGTCTTGAAACATATTAATTTTACATTACCATATTCATATTTCAGTAATAAACGACCTTTTTTTTATCAGAGATTATGCATACTTTTTACACGTCATTTCGTGCTCTCAGCAAATTTCACGATACGAGATTTTATTTCTTCAAGTGTTGATTAAAAACATTGAAATGTATTCCAGTAACAAATTTGTTCAGAGTATGGTCTAAATATTAAAAAATAGTTGAAAAACGGTTAAACTGTGAATGTTGAAAAGTTGTACAATTTTTCATTTTACTGGAAAAATTGACAGGTCATTTCAATAAAAGTTTGAAAACCTATATAAAAAAAAAGTTTCATTTCGAAAAACATAGAAATAAAATAAAAGTTTTTTTTGAATTCCAAACTTTACGTGTAAGTGCTCAAAAAGCAGAATTCGAATGTTTCTAAATGTGTATAAAAAAATAATTCGATCGAAAGGAATGAAGAATTTTTATGTTTTTTGCATGCCGAAGTAAAAGAGGAAAAAATAGATCGAAACTGTTTTTGTTTTTGTTTTTTGAAATCAAATGTAGAAAGTGAAGTAAACCTTAAAAATAGACGCGGTGTCATTAACTGACGAATGATGTAGCATGTGACTTGCGACCTTTCCAGATTTGGTACTATTAACAATCATTTTTTCCTTCCTCTTCGTAAGACATAGATAACTAATTGAAGTTTTCATTTTTTCGTACTCGTCTCATCACTCAAAGTCAACCATTTTTTCGGAATAAGTATTTTTTCGTTTTCCTTATTTTTCTGTTGAAGAAAAACCATGGAATCGCGAGTGTTCCAAAAAGTTTAATAAGCTCTAGATATTTAACAAATCCGAATTTGGAAAATTTCAGAATATTTTTTAACAATTACAAACAAACACAAAGTATCAAAAAATTTTCATTATTTAAAAATGGCTGAAGATGACAAAAATTCCTGACGATTTTCGTATAATGAAAATTTTCGTTTCACTTATTTAATCATTCAAGACTTCATGTAATATTCCAAAAAATTTACGATTTTCAAAATTTTCTTTCACAAACGTTTGTGAACGATGAGAAATGAAATGAATGAAAATGTTTATATACATAATGAATGTATGTTATTTATGCATGCACATTAATTTACGAATACAGGCTGTGACACTGCAAAATTAACATTTTTGTTCATCATCTATTGCAGATCTTTATCAACTGACTATGGCCTACGCTTACTGGAAAAGCGGAAAAATCCACGATCGCGCAGTTTTTGATTTATTCTTTCGAAGGAATCCTTTCCAAGGGGGATTCACCATTTTTGCAGGCCTTGAAGATTGCCTGAACTTTCTAGAAAAGTTTAATTACTCTGATAGTGGTGAGATTTCCAAAAAAATTACATGAACGAAAGATTTTGAATTATTTTTAAAGCTACAGAAAACTGAACACATTTTTATCCCTAATTATTTTAGATTTGTTACATTTTCAGTTAAAATAATGTCCGGCAATATTTTACGTATTATAAATTCTGTAATTTTTATTGTTTGGGAAAAATAGTTATAAGTTTCACAATTTACGATTTTTTTGGTGAAAATAAGTTTTTACGTTTTAGATATCGAATATTTGAAATCTGCGATGGCACCTGGGATCGAATCAGAGTTTTTCGAATTCTTGAGGACTCTGACGGCAAAGGATCTCGAAGTTTACGCGATTGCAGAAGGAACAGTTGTGTTTCCGAGGTAACTCATATTTTGCCGGAATTTTTGAGTCCTAGAGAACCTGAGACCATTTTTTTATTCATTTTTGTATCATTCACTTTTTTCGTTTACGAAAATTAATCATTCAAAACTTGAAAATTTTATACTGCAGAGTCTATATTTTTTTATTTTATTTATCCAATTATTTTTTTTAATGTGGAAAACATTCTAATTTAAGTTTGAACAGTCAGAAAAACTGTATCCTAAGACTTTTACGATTTGTAAGATCACAAATCATAATTACGAAGGTCCAGAAAAAAAAAGAAATGGAACAATTTTTTGATGACAAAATTGGAGTTCATGAATCTGCAGAGGCACACACTTTTTTATATTTTACTCAATGCTTGGATAATAAGAACTAATAGGAAAAAATTTGTGTAAACGTCAGGATTCCACTGCTGAGAATAGAAGGACCTTTGATCCTGGTGCAACTCCTAGAGACGACGTTGCTGACCCTGGTCAATTACGCAAGTTTGGTGGCGACAAACGCAGCGAGGTATCGCATTGTCGCAGGGGAAAGTGTAACTCTTCTTGAATTTGGTCTCAGAAGAGCTCAAGGACCGGATGGTGGACTGAGCGCTTCGAAATACAGCTACATCGGTACAGTACACTGAGAAAAATCGTGTCAGTCAGTACAACTTCATTTTTTCAGTTAGAAAACGATAAAAGTTGAAGCAACGAAAATTTTTGTTGGTTCCAACTAAAAAATTCCGTTGGCAACACGCCATCACTGAAAAGTTCTATCAGTCTAACTCAAAATCTGAGTTGGAATCGGCCCAACTGAAAAACTCAGTTGAGAGGGTGTTATCACTGAAAATTTTCAGTTGCTTTCACTGAAATATCCGTCAGCCGGACTGAGAATTTCAATCATAACCAATCCAACTGAAAATTCAGTTGGACGTAACGAAACTGACAAACATTTTTCTCAGTGTAAAAAATGAAATACTCTATACTAAATACTGAAGATCAATACTCAAATGAATCTGAAATACTAAAATGATAGTAAAATTAATCTAATATACTGAATGAATATAAATAAATACTCACATAAATCGACAATACTAAATTGATATGTACTAAAATGAATCTAAAGTACTAAATTCATACTAAAATGGACATAAATACTACTAAATAATAGTACTAAAATAATACTGAACTAATCCGAAGATACTGAAAAAGTTGCTTACTCGTAGCTACCATGAAACAGACTTTGGAATAAATGTTTAAAAAATCGAAATCCCGCCGCAAACTCATCTATTAGCAATTTTCGTTATTTTTTTCGCTCGTTTTGCTTCCTGCGAAATGAATGAAAATCTCTTCTTAACCAGAAAAAAATTTTTTCGAGTAAAAGGCTTAAAATTTTTTTAATCAAAATCTTATCCTGTTTTTGATTGTTTCAAGTAATATTAGTTTTTTTTTTAATTGATAAAGTTTTTGTATAATATAAACAAAGTTTGATATTAGTATGAAAAACTTTTTTTTTTATTTTTTCAAAATAAAAGCCCATTTTTCTCGATTTCAGTCGTTGAAATGTTTCAACACAAAATTTCATTACCCAGCATTAAATTTCGCGAGGAATGAGTTCAGAGTGTCCGAAAAATGAGAAATGATCAACATTGTTATATTTACAATTATTAACGACCTTTTTTCATTTTAGGTGGCTTTGACGGCACCAGCAATGTTTTGGCTGGGAAATTGTTTGGTATTCCGATCAAAGGAACGCACGCACATGCTTACATCATGTCTTTTACTAATACCGCGGATGATTTGCAAATCAAAGTAATTATAGAAGGTTTATTTACTTTTTCATTGTTTTGATGCTAAGGTAAAATAAGAAAATTTTTTAAACTTTCAGTTAAATTGCATAGACTATGTATTCGAAATTCATGTCTTGTTTTTAATTTTTCTTCCGTTATTATACATTATTGGTGCAATAATTTTTCATTTAAACTGTAAATCAATTTTATTTCAAGTTCCAAAATTCCAGTGATTTTTAATGAGCTCCAAAAATGGAGTTTATAAATAGTTTTCAAAGTATTTTTTCATTTTCAAGATATTTTCAGATTCAAACGGTATCAAAAACCACGAGTTTACGATTATCCAACCAATGTTTATGATTATTCAAAGGCTCATAAATATTCTTCGAAAAATAAATTGAAAGTCAATGGAGAATGTATGTTACAAAAATTCATTTTCAGACACTAGCTCATGCAGAAACGGGAAAAATTTGTAATCTTTTGGAACTTGTCTGCAACTACCGAGACACGATTGCACAAGATTTAGGAGCGTTGGCTTCCGAAGCTTCCGAAGGCGAATTAGCGGCATTCATAAGTTACGCCATTGCTTTTCCAAATGGTTTCATGGCACTCGTTGATACGTACGATGTCGTAAGGTACCGGTTTTTTATCATGCTGATAATAGCACATTTCGCAACCAGTGGAAAAATAACGTTCCTATACGAATATCAGGTTTCCGAAATGAGCTAAAGGCTAGTTTTAGAACCAAATGAGTTAAAAAACTATTCTTCCGCTAGTTCAGAAATTTATTTTATCCTACAACATAGAAAAAGTGCGTTAAAAAAATGGCAAGAGTGAAAAAAGTGTGCACTTTTTCCACGGAGTTAGATAAAATTGAAAACAAATTTTAGTACAAATGAAAAATAGTTGTTAATCAACTATTAAATTTTTCAATCGTTGGTTTCCAAATTTTGGTTAGTTTTGTAGTAAATATTGAAAAAAAAAACACACACAATTTATGAATTTTCGAATTGTATTTCTTTCAATTTCCAAGTGTGTAGTTTTCTACATCGTATGTGTTTAATAACTTCGAATTCGCGAATTTTAGAATTTTCATAATAATTTATACTTTAATTTCCATACTTTCACATCAAACATTCGCGTGTTCAAAATTTCCAACTTTGGGAAGTTCAAATTTTCGGAATTTTCACTTAAAATATAATTTCAGGAGCGGGCTGCTTAATTTTTGCGCCGTCGCCCTTGCCCTGAACGACCTAGGCTATAAAGCCGTTGGGATCCGCATCGACAGCGGTGATTTGTCCTACCTGAGCAAGACCGCACGGGAAATTTTCGAGAAAATGGCCATGAGATTCAACCTGCCCTGGTTTGCCGGCATGATCATCGTGGCGTCCAACGACATCAACGAAGACACCATCAGCAGCTTAGACAAACAAGTAACTCACATCGTGCTCTGTTGATCAACATATAATATGAATATTTTTTGTAAATTACACATTAATTCAAATTTCAACAAAGTAAACACACAAATCAATATTATTCAAAATAAGAATTATAATAAATTAATGTTGATCGTCGAACATGAAGTGTCGAGAATGAGGGAAAGATTTTTTGCAGGGTCACAAAATCGACTGCTTCGGCATCGGCACGCACCTGGTGACGTGTCAGAAGCAACCGGCACTCGGTTGCGTTTACAAAATGGCGGAGATCAACGACCAGCCGAGGATAAAGCTGAGCCAGGAAGTCGACAAGGTCACGATTCCCGGGAAGAAGCGGGCGTTCAGGTTGTACGGGGCTGACGGAAAAGCGCTGGTCGATTTGTTGCAACAGTCGGTGGAGGAATCGCCCAAGGCGAACGAGAAGATATTTTGTCGACATCCGTTCGAGGAGATGAGGCGGTGCTACGTCATACCGTCGCACGTTGAGTCTTTGCATAAAGTATGAATTCGAATTAAATTAAATCCCTGAAATTTGAACAAAGTTCATTATTGTTATTATCGGGATTAGTCAAAATTTGGTAATTGAATTGAGTCGAATTCCTATTCAACTTATTGCATCTTTGTACTGTTTCAGTTGTACTGGAAAGATGGCAAAATCTGCATGCCTTTGCCGACCCTCAAAGAGATTCGCAACAGAGTACACAGTTGTTTGGAAAAATTAAGGAACGATCATAAAAGAATGGTCGAACCCGCTGATTATAAGGCAAGTTATCCATTTTTTTAGTAATTTAAGTTCGAACATTTTTACTAGTTTTTTTCTACTTACAATAGTTTTTTACTACTCAATTTTGATGATTCAAGTTAATTTTTTATGGTTATTTGGAAAATGGAAGAAGATCATAAGACTTTTGAATACGTTTAATTATTATCTAAAGTAATCGAAAAATTTTTTACAAATTTGGAAATATTTCTCTACATTTTTTAAAATAACAGACTTTTTCTTAATTTACGAAAAATTGCAAAAAAATCAGCGATTCTTCATATAATTTTGAAGGTTTCTCGTAGGTTCAGAAAACAAGTGGTTATTTCGAGAGTTGATTTTAGTAATTTTGTTGTCAGTAAAACAACAATAAAAGAAAACGTAATTATTTCTTTTGTAATTTAACTTTTATCATTGTTTTAGGTGTCATTAAGCGGAGATTTGTACAATTTCATGCACGATTTATGGCTGCAAAACGCACCGATCGGCGAACTTTCATGAAGCTATAGCATTAATTCTTCAAAAATGCCATGCAATACCAAAACCAACAGAAAAATGTTATCTCGCATCAGTGGCCTTATCACAAGTGTACAATCCTAATTTTTGGAGTCATCAGTTTAGCGATTTGGAGTGCTTAGAAAAATAATGTCAGTTCGCAATGCAATTATTAATGTAAAAATGTAAATTGAACGAGATGCAAATATTCTTGCAAATTTTATGTAAAATTGTAAATTTGTTGGAAAATGAGTTTATTAGATTGCGCATGAGAGCAATAATATATTTCATGAACGCACAGAGAAAATAGTGTGTTTAGGAGAACAAAATAATATAAGTACGTGGATTGTGGAGTAATAAGGTTCAGACGTTTTTGTACATCCAGATGTTGAATTTTGTTGAGTACTGTGATTGAAAATCAGTTGTGCATTTAATTTTGATCAGTTTATTATTTCGAAGTTTTTATTTTTTTTGCTTGAACTTTGAATGACTTTTTTATCCTTTAATTATGGAAGTAGGTAATTAGAGAATGGCGAGTAACACGAGTTGCTGCCGATTTGTCAGAATTTTTGAAAATGACACTTTTGAAGAATTTCAAGTGTAATTGACTATTTTTATGGAATGTTGATGTTCTTCGATATTTTTAATAGTTTGTTGGTGTTTTAAATTATTGAAAAAAGTTTTCCTTAACTTTTCCAGCATTACTTAATAAACATGGTTTTTTCTTTAAAAAATGTTCACAATTTCTGATGAAATTTTTAAATGAATAAATTTGGTTGTTTTTAAGTTCTTGAAAAATTTCTTGTTTTCAAACAACATTCTCAATTCCTGTAAGAGTTAGTTGATAAATATTGACTTTATTCATAAAAGAATGTAATATATATTATTTCCACCTTTTTTCACCTAAAAACTATTTAAAATGGTATGATCAGTTGATCATTAAAATTTTACCCGCCGCTCTCTAATATTTATTGTACATAGAGCTCAATCAACAATTGTTCCTCGATGCATAATGTGAAAATTTTTTATATGTATTTTCTTTATAATTTAAGAGACATTTTGTGTATTCGTATTACTTTGAACAAGTATCACTTTTTATATAGATTATTTTAACCACCTTGAACGCAATTCTGTATAATAAATAAATGTAAATAAAATTATTTGTCTCCAGATGCAGGTTTCTTTTTTCGCCTAATTTTCCTAAATTTCGGAACATATTATGCATCCAATTTTGAAATATTGCTGGTTCGGCTGAAAATCCACTTCAAAGTTGGAAAATCGCCATTTTTGCCATATTCATCGGTGACTTTTAGGTGAATCAAGTAACTTAGAAATGTGCAATTTGGCAAAGTTACTTATTTTACTTAACTTTAACAGAAAACTCACTCGGAAAATCTCCGAAAATCTCGGGAATTTCATTAGATTCAGAAATTTAAAAGATTCTCAACTTTTAAACAATTTAATTTTGAGATTTTCGGAGATCTGAAGAATTTTGAAAATTTTAATGATTTAAATTACGAAAATCCTCAGAATTTTGGAAATTCCAAAAATGAATATGCAAATTCGAGTATACTAGAAATGTCAAAAAATCAGATAAATTATGAATATTGGAAGAAATGTGTGAATATGTTGATCGATTTGTAAAATTCGAATCCACGATTACGATTGCGAACCATTGACCAATCAGAGCACAGTCGTCGACGATCACGACCTCTGGTTGGAAAAATAGAACTGTTTCTACACTCGTCTCTTGATTTAGTAACATTCGATTTACGAGCCGCTTGATTTAGTAGCAGGCCAAACATTTGATTGAGGAACCTTCTCCTCTCGTGCTCTGTCCCCACCATACTGCCGCAGTGTCCGCCATCTTGCCCGCGAAATTCAAAATTGACCGTATTTATGGCTGCACCGTACTAGCCGTTCCAAAAACATTGTTCTCTCTAGGCGCGATGGTGGGATCCCCTCTCGCCGCTACTAAATCAAATGTCTGAATTACGAATGAGGCTACTAAATCAAGAGACGACTGTATTTCCAAATTGACGGTATCCCCACATTCCCGACAAGCGCGCGTGTGTGAATCAGTGTGAATATCGATGTGAAAAGTGAACACGATCAAACACAATCAAATAATCGAGCCTGTTCTATGCAGTGCAGTGTTTTGCAGTGTTTTGTTTCTTTCCATAGTATAGCCGGAAACGAAAAGTAAAATGAGTCAAGAAGGACAGTAAGTATTCGAAAAACTGCTTCTAATTTCGCCCTAACAACGATCGCGCATTCCTCCGCGAATCTTTTTCGCGTATCTCAAATGCGCTTCAACGCAAGGCGGAAAAAAATCACCTGCCGCTATAACCGCCATGTTGTACGATGACTATTGATTCACGAAATTTCCAGAAAATCGAGAATATACTTCGGTTTTTTTCAGTCAATTCGCTCATGAAAAATACTTGCTAATTTGGGAAATGTGCGGAAAATTGGCGTTACGCCGAATTTTTCGTGCGAATTCTGATAACGTGCCGGCCAAGATGGCCGGAATGGTGCTATCGTTCGTTTCCTGAGACGCTTTTTTATTTTCAGCCGGGTCTTCTGCTTATTAAATTGATGAATTTTGCATGCTTCTGAATTGTGGCGAAAAATCGGGTCATTTGACATAGTTTTCGGGGGAAATCTAATTAGGATTGTTTTGAAATTGAATTAGGGAGTGACTCGTAATTTTTTCCTATGCAATGACATAACCTCAAATTCAAAGAGGCGTTGTGTTGGATTGTAATTGGAGTAGATTTAATAAGCTTTTCGATTAAATGGACGATTAAAAATCATTTCGATGGGAATGTTATATCGATGAATGAGACAGCAAACGTTACTTGCGATAATATGATACAGCACAATTTTAAAAACATTGAGAATTTCCAAGTTGTCAAGTTAATGAATTTTTGTGCTCCAATTTCCAATGTCTGAAAATTTCAAATATATAACAATGAAAAAGTCTAATTTTTTTTAAATTCTGAATTCACATTCTGAAATTGCAATGTTCTATCTAAAATAGAATATAGTAAATGTATGTTTGTAAATGATCAAAATCAACAAATTGGATTTAAGCTGTGTATCCATAAATAAGTATCGTAACTGGAATTGCAAACTCGAAAAATGTCATTTTCAACTAAAACTCAAATATTTTCAGAATACCACCTCCCCCCGTGATGTGGGCTCAAAGAAGGGACGTTCTCTTCCTAACAATCTGTCTCGAGGACTGCAAGAACCCGATCCTGCAAATCGAGCCCAACAAAATTTATTTCAAAAGCATCGGTGGCACCGAGCAAAAGCTCCACGAAGTAACGATCAACCTCTTTGGAGAAATCAATGCAGAAAAAGTCATCAAAAGCGTGAGAGGTAGAAATATAGAAATGATTCTTCCAAGGAAAGAAGAAGGCTCGTACTGGCCAAGACTCACAAAAGAGCAACAAAAGTTCCACTGGCTTAAGATTGATTTTAACAAGTGGAAGGATGAAGATGAAAGTGATGAAGAAGGCATGGAAGGTGGCGGACCTGGTGGAGGCGGTGGACGAGGATTGGAAGAAGTAAACAAATTTCATTCAAAAAATAATGAGTTTTTGTATTGAAGGCTGGAAATTAGAAAGATGCTGAGTGCGATTTCCATAAGATTTGAAAAGGGACCTTATGGATATGAACGCAGAACTTTCAAGTGTAAACTTCAACTTCATTTTTACAATTCAATTAAGCTTTCAGCTTATTTTTTTCAATTGTACTTTATTTTTTGTTCGCAAAAAGTTTGTCGAGCTTTTTTGAAATTATTAAATGCACTAGCAAAATCATGTATGAACTACGAAGAAGTTTGAAAACCACAGAATTTCAAAATGTGTGTCGTAGTTTGAAGGTCTTCGCTAATTTGTGCAAAGTTTAAGAACTTTCATAAATAATTAAGTCTGGAGAATTTAAATTGAATTTGTAGTCATTCACAATTCACTCAATTTTTTTATGGTTCCAAGCAAGTTTTGTAAATTGCAAAAAGTCATTGAAAAATAAAAAAACTTTCAATTTTTAAGACTATACTCATGTTTGGATAAGTCTTGCAATTATTTAGCATTATTGAGAAATGTTTTCTGATTTTTGGTTGATGAAAAATGTGTGAGTTTCAAACGTTTCTTATAACGTATTGTATGTTCAAAAATTGTAAAATTTTCAGATGTATTGAAAATTTTATCTAAAATCCCAAAACCTGATTGCTGTTTACAAATTTTTTCAATTTTTGTAGGATTTCATACATCTTCAATAATGTCTACATATAAGTTTTAACCATTTCTTCAAAATTACTGAATGCTTTCAAAATGAAGTGATTTCCAGAGTATTTTGAAACAGAATTATGTTCTAAATTTTTTGTTCAACTTCAAGAGGTTTTACTAATTTTTCTCACTACCAAACAGGGATTATTTCAAGTTCTTCGAAATTTCGTCATTATAAAGTTCCAATATTTTATAGAGCACATTTTTTATCTGAACTTAGAAATCTACTTTTTTTCAAGTGAAAAAAATCAAGGAACGTTGGAAAATCGTCTTTTTTTATTTTGAAAAATATGAATTACAAATAATTCAGAATCGATGCATTTTTAATGATTATAAATGAATATTTATAAAAAATTTTTCCCAGATGATGCGTCAAATGGGAGGTCTCGGTGGCTCAGGTGATATGAAGCCCAACTTCGACGACCTGGACATGGGCGACGACGTAGACAGCGACGACAATGACAATGACATGCCTGAGCTAGAAGAAGATGTCAACAGTGAAAAAGACAAGTCGCAAGTGCAAAGTTAAGATGTCCAACGTATTCCCCCAACGCAACTGCAAGTGGCGGTGCCGATATTGCGATAAATCGTAAAAGGATTTACATGCTCTAAAAAAAATCACCAGAAAATAACCGTCTGTAACAACTGCCTCCTGGTCGAAGCGGATTCTTCGAATTTAATTACTTTAGAATCTAGTTGTTAAAATAAGTTGTATGGACATTTTTTAAAGCAATCATTGCAAATGTACAATAACGTGAAACTGCAGAAACTACTAAAATTCCGTAGATGCATGAAAATAGTAAGGATTTGTTTTTTTGGAGCGTGGTAAAAATGGAATTGGGCGCGAGATCACCTTTCGCATATCAACCGACGATGCTCGAGGCGCCGCGAAGCGCCAAATAACCGGCAGTTATGTCCATTGGCAGACTTCGCACCGTCGTGAATTCATCAGCAGTCGCGTAGTATAATTTAGTCTGCGGATCTGTATATCGTGCCTGTAAAATAAATTTATACATTGTTGTTTGGATAACAAATAATGAGGTATTGTGATCGGAACCAAACTTTTTGTAACATGTAGAAGGACTTTGCATTTTTTTTCATTTGATGTTAGAATCATTTGCTATATTTTAGCTCTCGATGCATGATAGAACCAGGGAATGTTGTACATTGGATGCTCGTTGTAGCGACCAGGGTTGTATCGACGAAGAATGTCCCGTTGTTGCGACCGTAAAAACGTGGCAAATTTCTCCCTACTCTTGTGACCTACCGCTACGGCATTGCAACATGTGCTTGACCGTATTGGCTGCCGATTGCGAGTGAGCAAATGCTTGAGCAGTTGTAACCAATCGCATCTATGCTCATTAAATGAGCGTAAATGCGATTAGTTTCCTTATTCCCTCAAACTCGAGCTTCGACTCAATTGGTAGGGAAAATAGGGGCCCCCACGTTTTCGTCCCTACAACGAGCGAGTCTGGTCCTGTTCCGGTCGCTATAACAAGCATCCAGTGTACAATAGAAGCAATGCGGCTAAAGAGATGATACAAATGGAACTGGCAGAATAACATTTATTAGTCGGATAGTATGAAAAAAAATTCAAAATTCTTGATTCCATTTTCTAGTGTCAATTATTAATTGATAATGTACGCAAGCAACTTGAACAACTGTATTTTGCGTAATTGACATTTTAAAGTTAAGAACTCGGTTTTTATCCAGTGAGAACAAAAATTTGCAACTCGGTAACACAAATTGAAAAAAATGCAGAGTTCCTGTTTTCTGTCAAACATAAAAACTAAAGTTATAAGTCAGGCATTTCTTGTTGGGCAACTACATTTTTCCACCTTCGATTTTGTAAATCTGACCCATTGAATAGTCGATTCGTTGCGAATTTTTGTAATAATAAATTCAAGTTCGGACTTTGATTTCAGTTGTTGCTTTTTTTATTGCATCTTACCGAGAGACCAGAAATGTCGGAATATTTTTTTGATGGTTTGAAACTTGGTGGGGCGTTGATGGAACTGTCTGAAAATTGAGGAAAAAGGTTTTTAATCAAGACTAGAAAAATCAGGATTTGTTACGTCGAAAATATTTACAGTGAACTGCTTGTGGTGGCCATGGTAATGTACGTTCTTGAGCTAACACTTGTTTTAGAGATTTCCAAGTTCGTTTTTTTCCAGAGCTGCTAATTGGTCGAAATTTTTGCTGGAATGTGGGGTTTTTGAAAACTGGTTGAAATTTCTTGTTTGGTTCTTGCATTTCTTCGTTGCCCATGAAAATGTGTTCTGAAAATTGAATTTATTTGAATCAATTCAAAAATAAAAATAAATTCATATTATTTTCCGATTTTAAAGATTGAAAAAATTGTTTCTTGCCTTCTTTTGATTAGATTTGCATATTTTACTATAGTTAGGCTAGATAAGTTTTTACTTGGATGACCAAGATGACAAATTTTATTTTCGATTTTATAAAATTAGATTATCCATTATAAATTATATTAATACGGTTGAGTTCGATTATAATTCGATTATTTTATAGCTTCTATTCAAATTGAACCTAGCCCTACCCTGTATGTGACAAATGAAATTATGACAAGATTGACAAGGGAAGTGACGTTTCTTTCAGAAGGATAAAAAAAGTGTTTCTTTTTTGTTAGAAAGTGGAAAATTAATCGAAAAAGTATCATTATATAAATTAAACAGTATTTATCCTGAAAAAACACGAAAACTGAGGTAAATATGCGCCGACAATAAAAAAAAAAGACTTAACAAGTAACCGCAATTAGTAACTCACGTAGTTCACTCGGAATTTTTTATGAATAAATTATCCAAAATCTCTGTCATGAAAATGCGTGGAAACATGCGAAGTATCTCAGCTTTTTCTTGAACTTTCTCAACGTAAACAAACAATTGTCAAATTCCTAACCTACAAATTCATTTCAGAGTGAAATCAGTAGAAGTATAAGAATATTAACGATAGTAACCACTTATAAATACAACTCCACGTTATATATAGTTCATCAGTAAGCAACATCTATGTCATAATACCTGTTCATTAATTCATAACAATTTAAGGAATAACATGAATGAACTCCAAATATGATAATCAGCTGATTTTACGCTGTTTACGGCTTTACGCTAGTAATGAGGGAATGAAAGTAACGAGAGTAAGAGAGAGGAAGAGATAGAAACGTCAAAAGGCAGAAGATTGAATGATGAAAAAACGGTGTGGAATATACACAACTTTATTACAACTTAAAAGACAAAGATTATCATAGCTTTAATTATTTAACAATCAAGAATAAAAGACATTAGATGTTTAATTATCGATTTGTTGAACAAATGAAAAAATGGCTACGTAACAGCAACAGCTGATCTCAACCAATCTCAACCAATCTCAACGATCTCAACTGCTGGGAAGGGAAAAAAAGGTCGTAGGGACATATCGGCACACATTTACTTGCATTTGCTCGCGCAGTTATAGTCTGAAGGTCAAAAGGTCGTTCCTAGCGTGTGAGGCTGCATATTATCTGCAATCATCGGAGTAATCTGTGAAATTCCGATAAATACGGAATAATTTGTACTTGTAAAATCAAATAAAAAAGACAACGAAATGGCACGCAAATTTTTCGTCGGCGGAAACTGGAAAATGAATGGCAGCAAGAAGGAAATCGATGAGATCGTAGCTTTTCTTAAAGCTGGTCCCCTTGACCCAAATGTCGGTGCGTGCAATCAATAGTCATGACTTTCGTCACTTTTTACGGGAGTAATTTTGTTTTAATTGGTGTCATTTTTTATGTATTTATTTTTGTTCAAAGGTTGTGTAAATATTGTGAACTTCGAAAAGAAAATGATGTTTGACAATTTACAAATTTTTCATCGTGTTTGAAAAAATTAGGTTTTTTTTCACGGTTGAAAGGAAAATTTTTCAATTTTGATATAACTTTTTTACATTTCTGATCGATTTATTTCAAACTTCTAATGTTACAATTTATCTCTTAAATTGAAGTATTATCGGATATTTTTTTTCAATGTGCATTTTTCGAATCTGCACATTTTTTAATGCAAAAATCTGAATTTTTCAACTTTTATTTTGCAAAATTCAGAGCATTTCTATAAAAAAAATACAAATCACAAGTTTTTTGTAATTAAAAAAAAAATTTTCATCAATTTTCCAATAACTAATTATCTAACTTTTAATCTAATTATCTTTTGTTTAGAGTATATACACGTTTTATTCAACTAATAGTTCATAATTTTAAAGTGGAATAATTAAGTCAGTTAGCAATTTTGTTTTTTTAATTGCAGAAGTTGTTGTCGGAGTACCTTCGATATATTTATCCTACACCAAGGGAATTCTGCCACCAAATGTTTCAATCAGTGGACAGAATTGCTACAAAGTTCCAAAAGGTGCTTTCACTGGGGAAATCAGCCCTGCTATGCTCAAGGATTGTGATATTCCATGGGTGATCATTGGACATTCTGAACGAAGAAATGTTTTTGGAGAAAATGATGAACTCACCGCTGAAAAAGTTGCACATGCTTTGGATGCTGGGCTAAAAGTAGGATTTTTGATGATTTAACAACCATAATAAATTTCTAGTATAATAAATATAAATAATGAAATAATATCACAAATTTTTAACTATAATTTCCTAACTACGATAAAATTCCAAATTGTTAATCATTTGTAAAATTTGAATTTTCAAAGTCAGAAAACTAAAGATTTTGACTCATTAATTTTAAAATTTTTAGATTAAAATTCCTTCAAATGTTCAATCAACTACTATGTTGATTTACAAATTTCAAATTGAAAAAATTTTTTAATTGCTAAATTAAATTCATTTCCTTTCTGCAGTTAGTTTTTGATCTGTGGAGATTATTGATTTTCCTATTAAATTATGGAATGTTCAATGTTTGAGAATGGTCAAATTTAATAATACAAATATTTCCAAATTGATTAAATAAAAAACTTGTGTAAACTTTGCAGTTCATACATTAGTTTATGAATGAAGTTAACATGTTCAATTTCAGTATTGTCTAATCAGTATAATTATCCCAAAAGTACGGATTTCTCAATATTTCTTATTTTGCTTTTTCAGGTCATTGCATGCATCGGTGAAAAACTCGAAGAGCGTGAAGCTGGGAAAACTGAAGAAGTAGTTTTCCGTCAGACCAAAGCCATCGCTGACAAAATAAAATCCTGGGACAACGTGGTTCTGGCTTACGAACCGGTTTGGGCCATTGGAACCGGGAAAACCGCGACTCCGCAGCAAGCGCAAGAGGTGCACGACAAACTCCGACACTGGTTGGCGGAAACCGTGAACCCCCAAGTTTCTGAAACCCTAAGGATCATTTACGGAGGCTCCGTCACCGCTGGCAACGCCAAGGACTTGGCCAAGGAAAATGACATCGACGGCTTCCTGGTGGGCGGCGCTTCCTTGAAACCCGATTTCGTACAAATCATCAATGCTAAGCAATAAAATCTGAATCACTCGATTTTTTTGCAAATTAAGATGCGGAAAAAAATACTCCTTTCAAATCGAAGGTTCCAGTGAAATTGTAAATAAATAGATTGTTGAGATCATGTTCTGTAAATTACAGGTAATAAAAGAATATTCTCTGAACAGCTTTTTTGACTGGTTTTGAAAGTGCAAATACATATTCGTGATGGTCTAAAGAAAGGTAGATCTTCCCTCATTCCATGATAATCGTAGCTTCAAATAATAAGTTACTTCTCCGTTACCAAAAATTACACATAATTTACATTGGTATTTATATGTCGATTTATATGAAAACACATTTTCCTTTTATTCCGAATGACTGACTGCAGGGAATGACAAAAAAAAATGTATGTTTTCTGAATAACTGATATTGGTAAGAATGTTATATACAGTGATGTAATTTATACAACGTTTTATTTGATTAATCCTGCGGTGATGACACCAGTTGGAGGATCAATGTCTTTGACAGCTGGTCGACCGTCATATTTAGCTCGAGTCAATCCAATCATTGCCAAGGACTTGAAAGTGCGGGGTTCCCAAGCAGCTAAATCAGACAACGTTTTTTTGCTGAGCATAATATCGGTCTTCATCAGACTATCTACAAAAACGGATCTGGGCATATGGAATTGTCCAGCTGCTCCATCAAGGCGCGCTTTCCAAAGCTGAAAATATTTTTGATAAAGATAGAGATGACAATTTTTTTTATAAAACTAAGGATAGATTCAAGTATATGAGTAAAGAAGACTGAATTTGTAAACTGTTGACAGTAACATTCCTCAGTTTTCAAATTTGCAGTCCAAATATAGTCCTATCTGTCATTGATGTTATACATTTCAGACTTCAAATTTGTGAGCGTTACCTCTCAGTTACCAAATCTGAATTATAATAAAAATCTCCAATTGCTGAATTCAACATATTGATTTGAACAATATACTTTTACAAGTTGTAGGTTTTAGACACTGGTTTTAAACTTGGAATTTGCAGTTTTCATGACTTCAGAACATCAAAATAATGTAATGTTGTTTCTCTTGACATACTTCGAGGAAGTCCTCCCTCTTTTGCTTCCGCCCGATAGTACAATACTGCAAAGCCCGATGTGCGCCTCTTATTGCAAGCCCGTAACAGTTTTGTTTTCTGTTTTTGAAATGCTGCAAAAAAGATAATCGTTAACGAAACAGAAAAATCATAATATTCGTCACAAAAAGTTGTTTAAATCATTATCATTAGTCTCTAAATTTGATAATCTTATATTAATATTCTGATCTTTTATTCTGAGTCTTAGTTTGTTGTCAAATTTAAACTATCCAAAGTTTATAAATACATGATACATTATTATATGTGTTATTTAATTGCGGTAAATGTCTAGTTAAGCTACTTTTCCGAAAATTGTCCAGAAAAATATTTTCAAAATGTCGAAATATCGGATTTTGCAGGTAGATTACGGAACCATCAGCGCTTTCAAGAAAAAACCAATATTTTCTTTGTTATAAACAAAGCTAGTTGCAAAATTCGCGAAAGTGGGTCCAAAAAAAAAACAATCGAAAAATGGGTGTTTTTGATGAGTGAGGTCATTAATAAACGGCTCATGGCGAAATAATGGTGTTTTTTGTTGATTATAAATATAAAAAAGTGAGTGAAAAGTGAGGTTATGTTGTTCTTGCATTCGCGATTGAATATTCAAAATATTTATCACGTACTGAACTTCGTCGAAAGTCAGGTGAAGTTCTGTAGTAAATCATCAAAAGTAAAATATCATGAAAAGAAAACACAATGCCATGAACAACATTACCTAACCTATGAAAACACTCGCTTGTCGCAACAATTTTTTTAGTTTATAACAAATAAATATTAATTTTTCCTTAAAAGCGCCGACGGTTGCATAATCTACATGAAAAATCCAATATTTCGACACCTTCAAAAAAAATTTTCCAACATTTTTCAGAAAAGATGCTTAACTAGACATTTACCTAATTGCAAAAGTGGACATAATTTATTTCAACTTCAAGTTACTCTGTCGATGAAAATTATCGATTCATCAAATATGAAAAATTGTGCAACGTTTCGATGCCGAGAGAATAAGAATGTTCAACAAACTTGATATTGCAACATTTGTCACGTGAAAAACACATTCTGATGATAAATTCTATCAGTAATAATGAATGAATTCCGCTTACAGAAGTCAGACGAAATATCCTCCTCTTACGCCAAAATTCATCAGGCCCTTTGTTTTCCCAGCGTGACGCAAATTTTAAAATTGTGAGGAACACCATTTCATCTATTGTATATCCAAAAAATAAAAGTAGACACAAAAAAAACAAACAAATTGAAGACAGTGGCTATTTGCACTCGACGTGGGGGCTACAGGGGGCTAAGTGGGGCTATGTCACGGCGGCCAGACGACACGGCGCCCGAAAAAAAAATGGCGGCGGAGAATTCCTTGGTGAGTTAAGGTAAAGTTAGGTTTCCGAGTGCTCGTCTTCGTCTTTCGAGGTTCGCCGAGCGAACCCGACGGTCGGGTTCGCTCGGCGAGAATCGACTGGTTCTAGTTCTTCATGGCTGCCAACTATTTTTCTAAACGCCACGTTGAAAGCGAGAAAAAGTTTATCTTTCATGCTTGGGGAGTTGTGATGGTAATTATTGTGATAGTTGTTATTATTATCATTATGACAATGATTATAACCATAAAAAAATGTCCTGATTCCTGATTGTTTGATTGTTATGACAGTTCCTCGTTGCCTCAATGTGCGTAAATAAATAAATTATAATAACAGTTAGGATGAATCCGTGCATTGAAAACCCCGGAAGCTTGAAAAATGACAAAGGCAATGAAAGTGCCGGAAACTTGAAGGAAAGTGTGGCGGTAATTCCTGGACACGAAAGCTTTGGTGATTTTGTCAAGGTACATTCACAACTTCATCTTTTACAGAGCGTAATTATGCTAAATCCTCGTCGTTATAATTTTTTTTGATCATTTTCTAGTCTTCATTTGAAACGGTGAAAAATGGCGTCAAAGTTTCCAGTAAGTTTCCGAGTGGTCAAAACTTCCAATACTACTCGTGTTTTCCAAGCTTCGAAGAGGCCAAAAATTTGGAAACACGAAAAATTCTTGATGTCATGCAGAGAGTTCTTAATTTGGCCAAGGTTACACAAATTGTTGCCAAAGGCAATGTTAAGGAACAGTTGGACCTAGTCATAGAGGCGAACGACACATTTCTCGATCTCGCTGTTAGTATTTTTTGTTATCTCTATTATCGTTTATAATTTCAACGTTGGTAATTTTGTCTTGAAAAAAACATTCTAAGTATTAATAAGGTAACAAACAACTACAGATGAGTAGAAAAGTTTCAAATTTCTGACATGTTCATGTTTTTGTTTTCGTATCTTCTTGCTCTCATTTAAATGGGTATTTTCAATTTTATAGATCTTTCGTCGATCATTTGACAAATGAGAAAAAATTCTAGGAATACACTAGACATTTACTAATTCAACATGCATTTTCCAGAACACCCAAATGGACTTGCTAAAAGGCTCTCGAAATGACCTGGCTCCTAAACTCGTAATCTGCGAAACTGAAATCCCGAAAAACATCAACGGAAGCTGGAACAAATCCAACAGCATTCAAAACAGCCAAGGAAATGACTCAAGATCAAGATCTGTGCGCTTGCTCACTGCAAAAAACATCCCGAGGCCGCAGCTAATATTCAAGGACAAAATCGACAACAGCCACAAACCTTGGGAGCCCAAGATAAAATACAAACACAACTTGCTGAAACCTTTAGCCTTGTACCTGGAAGAAGACGAAGATCGAGAAATTTTCAATCATCCATATGAATTCGAACTCGAGCAATTCGAGCCAAAGGAAAAACAATTGGTCAAAAATGAGCCGATACCGTTCAAAAGTTTGGAGAAAACGCCGGTGATGATTGTCGAAAAAGAAGCGGATTTGAAGATACTTTTGGAGGATTTGAGAAAGTACAACGAAATTGCTGTAGATTTGGAACATCACAGTTATCGCACTTTTTTGGGGATTACCTGCCTGATGCAGATTTCTACAAGGGATAAGGACTATATCGTGGACACTTTGAGTTTGAGATCAGAGCTACACGAGCTGAACGAAATTTTTACGAAACCAACGGTGCTGAAGGTTTTTCATGGGGCGGATAGCGATATTCGGTGGCTGCAGAGAGATTTGGCTTTGTATGTGGTCAATATGTTCGACACGCACCAGGCTTGTAAGCAGCTGGAGTTCCCGCACCAGAGTTTGGCATACTTGATGAAGACGTATTGTAACGTTAGTAAGTGTCTGAAGTTTTTGGGAGATTTTAGTTTGATTAGGTTGAGAGAGATGTGTGAATTGTAAAAAGTATATCATATTTTAGTTTTGACAAAGAGTATGGAAGCTGGGGGTGTTTATATTTTTTTTTTTTTGGGATTTTTGAGTTTTTTTTTTTTTTTTGGCTGAGTTTTAAAGTTGTGAAGTTGAGCAAATGAAAATGGAAATAACCCAAAATTTTCAGATCCTGACAAAAACTTCCAACTGGTAGACTGGCGTGTGCGTCCTCTTTCTCAGGACCACCTTCAATATGCAAGAAGTGATACCCATTATCTTTTGTATATAAAAGACGTGCTGACGAATGAGCTTATTGATAAAGCCAATGGCAAATCGAACATCCTGAGAGCCGTCTACAACAGCAGCACGGACGTCTGCCGTATACGGTACGAAAAGCCGTTATGGCGCGAAGATGGATACATGGTGCTCTACAGAAAATCTCGAAAAATGTTCAACAATCGGCAGATGTACGCATTCAAGGAGATTTTCAAATGGCGCGACGCTACCGCAAGGGAGCAAGATGACAGCGTGGCGTATGTCATGCCTGACCATGTATTGATTAAGATTGCGCAAACTTTGCCGAAAGAAATGCAGGGCATTTTGGCGTGTTGCGGTCAGATTCCCCCGCTGGTGAGGCAGCATCTGTTACTGCTGCACAAAATTGTGCTGAAGGCGATCCAACAGCCGTTGATCAAGCCTGTTTTGGAAGAGGAGGAAAGGCAGAGGATGACGCAGAGGAATTTAAATGTGAACAACGACATTTGGAATTCGTCGCCTCATGATATTCAGAGCGATATGGAACCAAGGGCGGATTTGCCGTGTTTGTTGGATTTGGGTGGGAGAAAGAAGATGGATGTTGACGTTGTTGACGATTTCGAAGTTGGACATAAGATTACAGTTTGGGATGGTTCAGAGGTATTTTTTGTAATCTGTTAAAATTTAATGATTGAATTGGTTAGAAAATGAAGATTCGTCAATTTTTCAATAATAGAGTCTTTGAAAAAAATAATATATGTGACGTGCGCTGAAGAAAAGAGGCTTACTCGGCATGGCATGATTTTACAGGACGAGCGATCGCAGCTCAGCCTGTGCATTGGAGGCATAGGAGAAAGGGAACTTCAACAAAAGTTCTGCTCCAAAATGACGCTTCAATAAATTTTTTGAATGTTTCATTTGAAAGAGCAACTGAAAAACTATCGATTTATGTAGAAATATAAAAATTGATTTTTTCCGAGCAAGCCCCCTTTCTTTGGCGCACGTCACATATATCGATTTTTCTGTTCAAAATTTGGATTTAGTGATGAAATTGAAGAATATCATGGATTTTTAGTTTTTATATCGCTCAATTTTTTATAATCATAGATTAAATATTGCTATTTTGAACCCAGCCATGAAACGCGACGTGTTGATGTGACGTCACTAGCCTGTATCATAACCGTTATAATACAGGCTAGTGGCGTCACACCAAAATAGAATTTGTCTTGTGGCCGCAAAAAAATTTGTAACTCAATTTATTTGTCTCATTTGTCGCGCTATACATCGTATCGTCGATTTACTGCACTGCTTTCATATATTTTTTAACATTTTGACGTTTTACCGGTTTTACCCAAGCTAATGACGTCATGGCAAGATGGCGACCATCGGAGCTTTTTGAATAATACCTTTTTTCAATTTCGATTTTCAGAGGCAAAATTAATTTTCAGTCGCTTTAAATATTTTTCTGAATGTTTTTTCAACCTCTAGATCAATTTAAGCTACTTCAGAGGCAAGTTCATTTTTCTTGCAAAGACTGTTGATTAAAAGTCCCGAATTTATTTGAAACTTGTTAAATTGTGAAAATTCGTTAACGTTTGAATCTCACAATTTCAAGTTTTTCGTTTTCAGATTACTGTTTTCGAATCTGCATTTCCAAATTTTTCAATTTTTAATTTGCGAAATCGAAAATTTTGGAATTTCTAGACGTGAATTCAGAAAATTCAAGGGTTGGAAACTTTTTTAATTTTGGAATTCAGTGTTCTAGTTTTTGAATGGGAGTTTAACATAAATTTTGAATATTAAAATTTGAGTTATAGGTTAAAGGTTCTCGCAATTTCTAATTAAACTTTGCAAGTTTTTTTTAGGATTTTTTTTTATTGATTTCATAATTTGCATGTGTTCGAATATCAAAGTTTTTGGATTTGAGAAATTTCAGGTATAGCTGTTACAATACGTTGAGATTTTTTTCGAGTTTCTAATATTATAATACTTTTGAATGTTCTGATTTAAGAAAATCTATGGTTTCGAATTTTAGTTGGTAATTTTTGAATTCCTTCACACTTTTAAACTCGTAATCGTAAAAATTTTCAATTCTGATCATCAATTTCCCTATTATTTTTATTAATTTGAGCTTTATAATTTATGACATTTTTTATTTTTTCATTCTCGCAGTTCCAAATTTTTCATTTTTTATGTTGAAATTATGCAAAATGTTCACAATTCTCTGAAAGTTATTAAACATTTTCAGAGATTATTAAAAATTCGTTCAAAATTAATTCCGAAAATTGACTAGGATTTTTTATTTTGTTCGGAATTGAAATGATAGAATTTTTATTTTTCTAGGACGAAAGCACCAAGACAACTAAAGTCCCGAAGAAAAAAATATTCCTGAGTCCGTACGAAAGATACAGAAAAGTCATACCACTGGTGGTAGAACTGGAGGCGAGGGAAAGAGCTCGTCAAGAAAAAGAAGAGGAAAAGAGGGTGAAACAATTGGAAGCGGAAAAAAAAGAAACCGAAGAAAGTGTTCGCAGGGTCCACGAACACTACAAAAATGTCATCACGAAAGTCGAACCACCCGAATCGGAAGTGCCTAATGTGACTTTGGGAAAAATTGCCGGCAGGAAAAGGAAACGACAGATGTCGGCAGATGAAGGTGACGAAGACAAGCGTGGTCATTCTCCTGATAGAGAAGCAATGCATGCAAATTCTGACTACAAAAATGGCACAGGAAACGAGGAAAGCAACGAGAAAAATGCTGGCAAAAAAAGCATCAAAATAAGGGAGTAAGGAATTTTTTAAATCATTATTGACATATTAACTTCCGAATCTTGACATTCGAAATTTTTCGCTTTCAAATTGCATGTTAATATTACTCATATTCAAAATAAATTTTCTGTTCGTACTTTAATCAATAATATTTTCGAAAATGATAGAAAATAATGATTTTACTTTTCAAGACATAATTTATTTCAATTTTAATAATGAGAAGTATAATCTAACTGTTATTCGAAAGTTTTAAATGTTTGAATGAAAATGTAAACGACCTGATTATAAGTGTTGAAAATAACCTAATTTGATTCGAATGTTTTTCAGTACCGTAAAAAAAGTCGACAGGGGCAAGTATAGGAAACAAATGATGTCCAAAGGATTATTGCCAACGGGAAAACTCAAGTATCAAGAAGTCGATTTCAGCAGCTTCCAGGGAGGAAGCAAACATGGACATATGCAAACGAAGTTTGAGCAGATAAAGGTAATTTTGCCAGTATTTTGCATTTTTTGACATTAGAATTCTGATCGATCAGAACACTTGATTAATGAGGAATCTTAATAGGAATGAAAATAAAAATATGGGAAATTAAAAAGACATCAAATTAAAGAATTCAGACTTCGATTTAACTCTGGTGGATTATTCTATACATGTTTTTTTGGAAAAACCACAAAAAAAGCTCAAATTTGAATAGCTGTTACGATTTTTCTACAACTTTTAAAGTACCAAAGTCGAATTTGTGATGAATGTAATAGGTTTTATATGACAATTCTGAATGTGGTAAAAACGTTATTTTTGAAGCTTCTTATCTTCTCAATTTGAAAGGGACCCTGTTTGGGTTCTTTCTGGTTATAATATTTGAAATTGGTCGGAAGAAAAGTTTTTTAGGTGCACAATAATTTTTTTACGTTAACAAAATTTTATTATCAGTTGGAAAAAGCATTCCAAAGCTCTATATCAATTTTGACCTGTATGAAATACTCATTTTCAACTCCCTTCTGTGATAAGTGTAATGATTTTTCGATCTTTTACAGCCTAAAGATAAGGTGAGAAGAGGAAAACGCAAGAAGACCAAAATCGCCGGCATATAAGGTGGACTTTTCTTGTTTTTCCATGTTTTTTACGTTGCAAGTTGGTATTGTGAGAAAATAAAACAGATTTTTAAACGATTATACTTGTTTCTTTTTATCCACACTTCCATTATGATTACGTAGTAATCAAGATTTTAAAAAATATAAAATTTACACGCAATTTCGATTGTTTAGACTCTGGATTATTATTATTTTTTTTTGGACTTAAAAACTAGTTCAAAAAAGTCTGGAATTTTTGAACTAAATCCATGAAAAACCCGCATTTTTCACTAGCACCGCCTAGCGGCAAAACATGGAACTAATACAGTCCTCAAAAAACGATAGGCGTGATTTTTTTGCTATTCGGAAAAATGAAAAAAACGGAGAAAGGTCGTAATAAAATGAGTCAAAATACATGGAATAACAACTAATATTGTGAATATTTTATCAAGTCCCAAATTTCTGGATGATACATTATTACACAAAATACGCAAATAACGATGAATAATGCGTCGTCGGGTGCGATAAATGTAAATAACTGATTATGTTTATGATATATCACTTCAAATATGATATATATATATACATATAATATATTACTTCAAAGCGGTTTTAAAACTTTGGAGTGTACAAATTTTCGTCTTCACCTTAAACTACAGGATTTTATGTTAAATATGGATAAATATACAATTTTCGTATCACTTTTATTCTTTTTTTTCGGTTTTTTTCTTTTTCTTCGTGAAATCGGTTGTCTTTCAGTGGTTTCTTTTGTCACAATAGTCAGAGTTCCTTGCAGACACTAAATCCGGCAATGTTGGAACTGATCGACAAAAGTAATGCTGAGTTTGTTGATGATGACGAGGATGACGACTATTGCCTGGTTTTGCCGAGAGCTGCAAAATAAATACGAAATATATCAATTTTATTCATTTTTCAACTAGTGTCATAATGATTTTTTAACGAATGTGAGCTCTGACGTGATGCTAAATACAATAGTTTCATTTCAATTAGGGAACGAAAATCTGCAAAAATGAAAGAAATATTCAAAAATGCCGAGATTCTTGAACTTTCAAACGAGTTACTTTTTAGATACATTCATTTTCGTCATCTAAAATGTTTGTTCTACACAATTTTCTGAAAGTTCGAATTTGCCGGGTAGAAGCTCTGGAATTTTCCGAACCCGAAATGAAGGGACGGGAGGCAGCATTAATTTTTCTAAGACTACTTGAAATTTAATAAACTTGGAAAAAAAAACCCAGAAATAATGGAACGGTCTCAACAAAAAAGAGTAGTAGTCGAATCGTATAATTATTGGAAATTGGATTTTTCAATCCTACGGACTTTTACTATTTCAACATTTAAATTTTTAAGTCCGAGTAAAACTTACATTTGGAAGATCGGAATAATTCATCAGTTCTGAAATCACTGATTTTTCAAATTCAAAATTGCATGTTTTTCGGTTGGAACATAGATTTTAGGCATTTTTCTCAATTCCGTAATGTAATCCGCCGAAACAATTCAGCAAACCTTTTTAATTCGTTAAATTTTTCAATTCCGCAATTGAGGGCCTCCGTGCAACAACCGTTTAGGCGCGGCGAGGCATACTTCGTATCTCTTTTTTCGTGAAGCAAAGTGCCGGGAAAATATTGTCCCGAAGAAAAAGTCGGAAAATGAGAAGGAAAAAAAAATGAATCTATAGAACATTGAAAAAGGCACGAATTATGTTTAGAAAAATTTTCGATCCAACTTGTCATTTACGAGATAAAAAATAAAAACTGGTTTACAAATTGGATCGAATTCAATAGTTTTTGTGTGCTCAACTCGTCAAAACTTCGTTGTTTATCGACGAAATGAGCTCAAATTCAATATTCTAGCGTAAAATACGTTAGCGATGCCGTAAACACTTGACTTGAGACAAAAAAGAAAAAACTAATAATATTTTAAAAGCTAATAATAATTATAATAATAAAAACTTATAAGGCGGAAGGAAACTTGAAAAAAGTCTTTCATGTTTTATTAAACCCTATAAGTTTTTCGATACCTCAAAGACAAAAAAACTTCGGATTAATGGTTTTCTCAGATTTGCTCGATTTCCATTTTCACGCATTTCCTCGGTTGCCTGAGAAAGTAAAATTGTGAGGGGGGTAAATACTTCACGATACTCGTTTTTCAGTCGAGACCTGATACCAAACTTATCCATTAGAATATTGGATTGATTTTTACATTTTTTTCGTAAGTATGGAAGCCGGAAAAATGCATTTTCATGCATTTCGATTGCTTAAGAAAGAAGCATTGTGTTGTGAGGGGTCGAAATTTTTCGCGATTCTAAGTTTTTCGTCAAAACCTTAGATAGCGTCCAAAAATGATGTCACGGTCCTAGGGAGGAGGGCGGGGGGGGGGGGGGGGTTCTACAAAATTTTTATGACGCAAAATATATGAAAAATTTTCAAACATTCTACAATATTTTAGAAAATCTCGTATATAAGAGGATTTTCTCAGATTAAGAAATGTAATATGAAAATTTATAAATTTTCGAAAAACCAAGTATTTGAAAAATCTAAATTCTTGAAACTTGTAAATTAAGTCGAATTTTAGAATTTTTAGGGCTTGGAAAATATTTCAGTATTCTGAAATTTTGAATTAGAACTCGCAATTTCGAATCGTTACATAATTTTTCAACTTCGACACCAACTTTTAAAATACTGTGAAGGCGACTGAAAAAAAACCCTCCTCGATGTTTATTTTCTCATGTTATTAAACTGAATTGAATAAAAAACAAAAAAATTTTACCCTTTTCAAATTTCACATTGTGACGTGATACGAGGGGGGAGGGGGGGGGGGCCG
>JAPYZK010001378.1:0-18358 GCA_030522785.1 Platygaster equestris | reverse complement strand
TTGGGGAGTTTGACGTTTCGATATATGTCGAGTCGCTCGCCCGCCATCTTGTTTCCATTATCCGTGCGTAAACGGTCGCTAAACTGAGCGTGAGTGAGTCAACAGCTATAGGTCATTAAGATGAGCGTGAGCGAACAGCTTATTCGCCCACTTGTGGGCGAACGAGTTCATCACTCGCATGCCATACGTCAACAATCAGGTAATTCATCATTTCGTCCACTCTCAGCAGGGCCACGAAATTACATATTTCTCGCGGGCGTTGAATAATAATATATAACTAGTGAATGTTGTTGTCTGATTCAGATCCAGAGAGTATAAAAAGTACACTCAAAAAGCAGTGGAAAAAGTACGCACTTTTTCTAAATAGTTTGTTTTTTTAGATAGTAGGGGGGTGGATGGGGGGGGGGGGGGGGAGGGGGGGAGGGTGAAGGGGCAGGGGAGCTCAATTTTCATAAAACCGACTACAATTTTGTTAGCTCTACAAGAACAAAGCTAATGAGGGAAATAAGAGGGGGTGGTGTCGCGAGGTTCGCGGCTTTGAAGTGATCCCGGTCGACTTCCGGTGCTCGACATCAAAGTCGGCGATATTTCGGACACACGAGGAGCGCTGAGGACCGCGTTGATCCTGGCCGAACAAGTGGCGAACTCCCGCAGCCACCGCCGGCGTTTTATGGCGAACGCCTTTTATTGGACGGCGGTGCGACTCAAAGGCCAAGGTGAAACAGTAAAGGCTAGTTTAACGGTGATAACGCCGGCCATAACACGGAATGTATTACGCGGACGTTTCTTTTCTTTCTTCATTTCGTTTAGCCCGTTTCATTGTCCCTCGGAACCCCCGCTTTATCCCCGTAATTCCTGTCAATAGCATCGTAATTTACATCGACGTGTGAATTCAATTAAAGTTTCGAGCCGCGAGCCTCGAAGTGGGCATTTGCTCAATCAAGAGTGACGATTGCTGACCTGGGGGGATACGCGTTGACATACACTTATTACGAGTTTTTTTTCAATTCGATTATAACCTCGAAAGTCGTACCTGGAAGTTCTTTTTCGGTGGCAATGATAGAAATTACAGTACTGTACAAACAGGAAACGTTGATTTTTTAACGTCCTTTTTTTCAGTCCTCGGCTTCGCCTCGGACCGCGACTGTTTGTTTTGACAGAGTCAACGTTTCCTGATGTACAGTAATATACTATTCAGAGGCTTGGCGCGCCAACCCCCATTCAGGTTTTCATGTATTTTCGTCTCACCAATACTATTGGGATTCATGAATCGAAATTAATTATCAACTTCGAGTAATGAATCCCTCTGGACGTTCGTGCAAACGTTTTATCCCAGCGAAATGTATAATAGTTATCGGGAATAAATGGGATTAACATGAAATCTCTGGACAATAATGGAAGTTAATCGAATGTGGTGAGAATTTACGGGAATCGATTAGACTCAATGGGAATTGATAGGAATGTGCATGGGAATCGATGGAAATAGATGGGAATCAATAAAATTTAATGAGAATCCATGGGAATCCAGAGGAATTTATGGGAGTCAATGGGAGTTGATGAAAATCAATGGGAATTGTAATGGAAATTGAAGGGAATCAACAGGAATTGATAGGAACCGATAGGAATTGATATGACTCAACAGGAGTTGATGGGAATCGATAGGGATCAATAGGAATTGCTAGGAATCAATGGGAATTAATAGAAATCGATGGTTATTGATAGGAATAGATGAGAATCAATGGAAATTGATAGAAATTGATGAGAAGTGATGATAATAGATCGGAATTGATGGGAATCAAACGTAATTGGTGGGAATTGATGGGTAATCGATAGGAATTGATGGGAACCGATATAAATTGATGGAAATCGATGGCAATCGATAAGAATGAATGGGAATTTATGAAAATCTATTGGAATTGATGGGAACCATTGGGAATTAATAAGAATAAATGGGAATTATCGGAGTCAATGAGAATTGATAGGAAGAAATAGGAGTTGATGGGAATCAATGGAAATCGACGAAAATTGATGGAAAGTGATGGGAATGAATGGAAACTGATGGGAATTAATAGAAATTGATGGGGATTGATAGGAATTGATAGGAATTTGAATAATAATAGGAATTAAGCGGAATGGAAATTGATAGTAAATTATGGGAAACTTAGAAAGAAAACGACTCGTGTGTTAGGTACGCACTTTAGCAACTCACAGAAAAGAAACCACTTCTGGATTAAGTACGCACTTTAGCGAATCATGGGTTAGGTACGCACTCAAGAAACTCAGAAAAACCCATTTGTGGGTTGAGTAGGCACTTCAGCAACTCATATAAAGGAAATCACTCGTAAATTACCTACTCACTTCAGCAACTCATGGGTTAGGTACGGACTTTAACAACCCATGGGTTAGGTACGTAATTTAGCAACTCATGGATTATATACGCAAAAAATTCTTATTCCTAATATTGAGTAGTCATTTTTTGAAAATGACTAGTAGTAAAAGCTATACTGACAAATTCTAATAGTCAATTTTCATCCGATTTCGAGTAAAAAAAATTGATTATTTTATTTAAAAAATGACTCATGAAATACTATAATTTGACATAAGTTGACAATAATTTGCTCTAAAATGACTGTTAGTCGTTGAAACTACAATAACTTATTCGAATAGAACTTTATCTACTATTGTGCAAATTTCGGATGGCGGTATATACGATCGAGAAAATGAAAGAAAGAAGCGTTTTTTTCCCGCTTTCGAATCCGACGTATCGATTAGCAATAAAAATACGACGGTTATGGAAGGTTTTACGAGTAAATGGGGTTAAAGGATCAACCTTGTATGACAGCACTGTAGGCCTGACATATGCTGTTACTGAGTAACGAGTCGGCGACGAATCGGAAAGCTTTGAGAATACACCAAAGCGTGGTCGATGAACGATTTTACGATTTTTCGTGGAATTAACGCGTATCCCTCTCTTCTCTCGTCCCTTATAACGCCTATAAAATTTTCTATCAAATTTCCCCTGCGAACGCTTTCGCTTCCCTCGGCGAGTTTCAAGGCCTCGTAAATGAACATACGTCGTTAATGGTAATCGAATTTCTCTCCCATGCTTATGTAAATGTTCATTAAAAATGCGCCATAAAAAAGTATGATATGGGAAGATTCTTCTTATGTACAGTACACTTAAACACGAGTAAATACGTGATATTCGTGGGGTCGTATATGTTGACCTGAGTTTCCAAAAATTCCCAAGTCTGAGCGATTATATACAGTAATCTTGGAAAATCCTGCCGAAGTAAAAGCGAGTGAGATTGTCCCTCGTTAATAAAAGCATCCTTTTAAAAGGCTTTTTGAAAGCTCTCTCTTGCCGCGTTTACGCGGTACCATTTTATTCCGGCAGCTTTGCTGCGCCAATTTTCAATCCGTTTCAGAGCTTACGTCCGACGTTGATGTCGAGCTTGATCAGGATGATATTTTTTGCAAAGCATCGGCCCGTATTTTTCGCGTAAGATGCTCTTGAAGGGACCGGATTTTTTTCAACTGCACATTTGTCTGTTATATATTATAACTAGCTATTTATGTGAAAAATCATGGCATTGGAGGTTTGAAAATTGGATTTTCAAAATTGTCGCCATTTTTTGTGAATTTTGAAAAATTTTTTAAAACAAGGAAATTGTTAGTGTTTTCAGAATTTCAATCCGACAGTTGATTATTACTCGGTAAAGGACGTAGAGAAACTTCGTTCGGGGGGGGGGGGGGGGGGGGGGAAAAAATTAAGATAAAACAAAAAAAAAAAGAATAAAAAAAAATTAGTTAAATTTTCTAAATTCTCCGAATTTTCAAAACTTTTTGGAATCTCTGAAATTTCTAAAAATTTTGGAATTCTCGAAATTGTTAAAATTCCCCAGACTTTAAAAATTCTCAAAATACTCTAAACTTTGAAAATTCACGAAATTTTTGAAAACCTTGAAATGTTCAAAATGTTGAAAATTATCAAGTTTCCTAAAGTTGCAGAAATTCGTAAAATTTTCGGAAATTCAATAATTATGAAAGTATTGTCAATTTTCAGAATTTCTAAAACTTTTTCAAATCTTTGAAATTTCCAAACTTTTCGAAATTCTGATAATTTTGAAAATTCCAAAAAGTAAAAAAATTTTCGAAATCCTCTGAACTTTAGAATTCATCAAAATAGTCGAAAATCCTGAAATATGTTGAAAATGTTCCAACTAAACAAAAGTTTCTCGAAATTTTAGAAATTGGTACAATTTTTAAAACATCAAGAATTATGAAAACTGCCTTATTCTCAAGATTTTCGAAACTTTTTTAAATCTCTGAAATTTCTAAAATTTTCGAAATTTTGAAAATTGTAGAAATACTAAAATCTTTCGAAATTCTCGAAATTATTACAAATCTTGAAATGTTGTAGATCATCAAGTTTTTTCGGAATGTGAAGAATAATAATTATGAAAATGTTGTACATTTTCAGCATTTTCGAAACTTTTACAAATCTCTGAAATTCATGAAAATCTTGAAATTCTAGAAATTTCCAAAACTCCAACAACTTTCAAAATCCTTAAAATACTTCAAACATGAAAAATTATAAATATTGTTGAAAATCTTAAAATTTTAAAAATCTTCCAAATTACTAAGTTTCTCGAAATTTCAGAAATTCATAAAATTTTCGTAATTCCAAGAATTATGAAAATATTGTGAATTTTTAGAACTTTCAAAACTTTTTTACAACTTCGAAATCTGCGAACTTTTAATAACCTCAAAACTCTCCAAACTCCAAAAACTTCCAAATTTGTTCAAAAACTTGAAATGTTGAAAATGTTAAAAATTATCATTTTTCTCGAAAACTTTGACACTTGACACTTGTAAAAATCAGTATTGTTGTAGTTTTTTTTTTTCAAGACATACTTTTTCGCAATGTGCTAGATTCATAAAATTTGAGCCCCCTCCCGTACTCGGTGGTTTCGACAGTTATTTGGAAATTTGAAAAATATTCCCAAGTATGTATTTCAAAAATCGTAAAATTTTAACGTTTTAGTTTCGATTATTCATAAGTACAAACTACAAATATTGAGTGAAAATAATCAAACCGAAAATAAAACAAAAGTATAAAGTAGAACACGAAAGTAGAACATCATTAATTGGTAGTTTTTACAATTATTTGAAAATTTGAAAAACATTTCCAAGTATTTGAAAAAATTGCCAAAAAATTTACGCTTCACGTTTTGTTTTACAAAATTTGGCGCCCATCTTGCCCCCGGTGTAAGCCCGGCACTGCGTCGATCGCCTTTCTTTCTGAAACATCGCAATTATCCCAATTCCAAACTTCGTCCTTATCTGCGATTGCATCCGCGGCGTCTTTGTGTGCCCTTTTTTCGCCGCCTTTCAAAAATACCCAAGGGATTCCCGACCGTTCCGTTCCAAATGGAAAAGATTGGCCCGCGAGAAGTTTGACAAGTTTATACAAGCACACTGCAGCGCCGCTCCCCGAAATATTTCGGAAAATAATTATTTCAAACGAAAATCGCCCCCGACTGTAACGAATTATATAAGCCTGATGCTCTGTCTTTCGTGACTAATAATAACAACGCCCTTGAAGATAGTGAAGAAAAATTGCGGGTACAAATTTGGGGATTTTACCGGCTCTCTAAACAAACATCGTAAATACCCCAGATTTCTCCATCGTGGGAACTGTCGAGAGAAATTGAGAATTCCCATAGGTTTCCGGAGGTTCGAAGTTCGAACTATACAAAAAATGCGCGTTTCGTGTTATCTTTATTTTTGTGCTTTTTTATACTGGAATGACTTTATCAAAATTATGGAGCATTGGATAAGATAGAGAATCATCTTATTATTTATGAATAAGATTTGTAACGTTTCTTTAGGAATGTCTTTCATCTAATTATTAAATAAAAATATTGAGTTTTGATGATCTAATTTTTTGAACAATGAAATCACTCCGTTTAAGCTTAGGACGTTTGAAATTCTCGAACTATACATTAAATTCACTTCGTACTAAAGGAGGAAAATCGTAAATATGGGAATTAAACAATTTGTCAATCCACAAATACGAATACAAATATCGCAGAATTTCAGTTCTGAAATAGACTTTCAGAAATTACATTGTCTTTTCTCGGTTGAGAATGCCGTTCTGAGTGAAAAAAAAGAAAAAAAAACCTAAAATAAATTGAACGGCTCTATGCAATAACAGGTTGCGCGCTATAGGATCGCTCGACCGCGCAACCGATTATTGTACAGAGCCGTTAAATTCTACTGCGGTATGGAATTTTTGAATTTCAATTCAAAAATTATAAAATTTGCAATTTTGGCCTTTGAAAAATCAAAGAATCGCTAATGATCATCCAACATTAAAATTGTATGTACTTAAACTATTTAATTCATTAAACATACGAAATTTGTAAAATCTCTTAATTTCGCAATTACAAAGTACGCTTCCAAAAAGTTTTAAATCATCAAACATAACAATTCTAAAACCTTTAAATTACACCAATTCAGGACTGGGGTTTTTGCACTAAAATTCCTGATTTTATAGGTTCATGGATTTTAATTTCAAGTATCAAAATTGTTCGATTCTCAGATTTTCGATTAAGGCAATTTTACAGGTTTTAAAATGTCTAATGCTGCAACGAGAAAATGTTATGAACCCTTAAAATAGGTTATTCATGTTCAATATTCCGACGATTCCGACTACGATCGATACTGAAATCTTCAATTTTACGATGTTTTAGATGATTCGAAATATTTTTCGAATTTTCTAATCATTGTATAAAAACTTACGATTAATAATCAACATTTGGATTCAAAATCTTAAAACAATATACTACTGAATTTCTGAGGATTTCTAAGATTCCTTAAAATATCTAATGTCAATCACATGGCTGAATTCCAATTTCAAGATCCATATACACGAGTAAATTATCACTTCAAAAATAACAATAGTACCATCGCAATTACCGTGGACGCCATGAACCATCTCTCACCTATTAGACAATTTATTATAGCTGCATGAAAATAGTATACTGTGCGACTAGTGGGAGAAAGAGGAAATTCCTCGAGCGCGGAGATTACCTCACGAGCGTAGCGAGTGTGGCAACATGCGAGTGGAATCTCCTTTTTCGACCAATAGTCGCACACAATATTTTATTCAACAACCGCGAGAAATATGTGATTTCACGGCCCTGCTGATAGGGGGGGGGGGGGGGAATAAGGGGTTACCTGATTGATTGAGGCAACAATCGCCCTTAGAGCTTTGCTACGTACTTTAGGAAGTTAAGAACTAATTATCCCTTTCGTTGATTTGTTTTTCATCGGGACTGATTATGACTGTATTCGACACTTTTGTAAACAACAACAATAACATTGCAGCAATACACGTTTTGTAATTTTGAGGTTAGGGTTGGGGAGTTTGACGTTTCGATGTATGTCGAGTCGCTCGCCCGCCATCTTGTTTCCATTTCCGTGCGTGAACGGTCGCTAAACTGAGCGTGAGTGAGCAAATAGCTATAGGTCGTTAAGATGAGCGTGGGCGAACAGCTTATTCGCTCACTAGTGGGCGAACGAGTTCATCACTCGCGAGCCATACGTCAACAATCAGGGAATCCATTATTTCGTCCACTGTCAGCAGGGCCACGAAATTACGTACTTCTCGCGGGCGTTGAATAAAGTATGGAAACGTACTATAATTATACAGCGAAAAGTACAACAATTATTGCTTTTTTACATGGCCCTGGTAAATTTGTGTATAGGTGCAAGATGATCCATGGCTGCAATGGCAAGATTGTAGATTTTTAAGTAATAGTTTCTCCTTGTACACTTCTCATTTTGGATACTCATTAAATTTGAAAAGTTGCCAGAAATATATGCTAAGGCAAAAAACAATATCAATCAAGAAATTGATCGATAATAATCACCAATAGCGCTTATTACCGATGACTAAAGTTAAGCATCGACAGTTTCCCCATTTCCAATGAAATGCTTTTGGTTTCAATTATTCCTACTTATCGGACTCGTCCTTGATGGGAAGAAAATTGCTATTTTAATTGCGCGGCGTTGGATTACACCTCGACTTCGAGGATACTGAACGCGGTTCAGATTCGAGATTCACGGTATAATGAGATAAAGAAAGGATCGACGCTGCTCTCATTGCACGGCAAGAATTTTGCAGATTATGCTGAGTGGATTCCACGAAATACATGTATAAACATAGCACAACCAATTTATCGCAAACGACAAACAATTGTACTAATTCGTACTATTTACTTTACTATACCATTGTACTAATATGTACTATAATTATGAGTTGGTATTTTTTCGGCATTTCTATGTGTAATCGTGCGTAACTATTTGAATGTCTATGGATGTCTATGGCATTTCTATGTATATTGGTGTAGAATCGAAGCTCCATGTGACAACGATATCTGAAGATATCGTTGCCATATCCATGGGTCTCTGTGGGCTATCTGTTTGATATCAACCGGTATTTCTAGCATTTCTATGTGCAATTGTGTGTATTTTATCGAACGTCTACGGATGTTTATGGCATTTCTATGTATATCGGTGTCAAATCGAAGTTTCACGTGCCAACGATATCCGAAAATATAGTTGCCGTATCCATGGGTTTCTGTAGGCTATCTGTTTGATGTCAAACAGTATTTCCGGACTTTCTCTGTGTAATTGTGTGTAACTCATCAAATGTCTATGGATGTCGATGGCATTTTTACGTATATCGGTGTAGAATCAAAGTTTCACGTGCTAACGATATCTGAAGATATCGTTGCCATATCCATGGATCTCTGTGGGCGATCTGTTTGATATCAACTGATATTTCTGGCATTTCTATGTGTAGTCGTGTGTAACTTATCGAATGTCTATGGATGACTATGGCATTTTTATGTATATTGGTGTAGAATCAAAGTTACACGTGCCAAAGATATCTGAAGATCTATATCGTTGTCATACCCATACACACATGGGTCTCAGTGAGCTATCTGTTTGAAATCAACCGGTATTTCTGGCATTTTTATGTGTAATTATGTGTAGCTTATCGAACGTCTATGGATGTCTATGGCATTTCTATGTATATTGGTGTCGAATCGAAGTTTCATGGGCCAACGATACCACACTGAGAAAAAGTTAAATGAATACAACTTACATCAAATTCAGTGTAAAGTATTGAGTAGCTTTATGACGATACAAACAATATAATACACTCGTTTTTACTGAATCAATCAAGTAACCTGACTATAAATCGTAACTACCATATAAAGTATTTCCTATGACACTACCTGAATAATCCACAGTTCATTATTGTTGTTTTTGATAAATTTCATTCATCTCAACAAAATAGGTCAAGTTGATATAACTGCTTTCTTTAGGTAATTCACTAATTCTTATAATATTATTCTAAATTATATCTGTAAATTGATCCAATCAAATCGACTATACATTCAGTTGGTCCAGATCATACTGCATTTTTTCAGTATCTTCCGCTAAATTTCGTTGTTTTTACCCAACTTCATTATCTGCAGCGTAGGAAAAGAGCGCCGCGGAAAAACATAACGTTGCACTCGGATGTGGTTATTTACCCGGGGCTAAAGAGCATGGCCGGTGGCAAACAAGCATCATGTCGTGTTTTCGACCCGAATATGATGGGAGCGAAATAACACAATGGATCTCGGCGAACCCCAATATACCCGATACGCGCGTTTAGCATGTACGCTCGGAGTACACTACATACGCGGTAATTAGCAAAGAGGGTTAGTTTGGCTAAGGGCGGAGCTTGCTCGAGCCAATAAACACCGAATGCAAGCTCAATGCAACCTCCGTTCTCGTCGATTCTTCCACAACTTTACCAGTCCGTAATATACCCTTTATTCAACGCCCGCGAGAAATATGTAGTTTCGTGGCCCTGCTGAGAGTGGACGAAATGATGGATTACCTGATTGTTGACGTATGGCATGCGAGTGATGAATTCGTTCACCCACTAGTGGGCGAATAAGCTGTTCGCCCACGCTCATCTTAAAGCTCTATTTCAGATTTGAAGTTCAATTCCTAAAGTCGAAATTTAGAGTTGAATTTTTGAAATTTTAATTCGTAGTTGAGTTTCTAGAACTTGAAGTTGGATTAAGAAACTTGAAGTTTGAAGTTAAATTCCGAAACTTCAAGCTACTTTTTCCAACTTAAGTGCCGGAATCGGAGGTCAACCTTAAAGTTTCACAACTTCAATTTCAACTCAAACTTTCGAAATTGAACTTTATAACTGAAGGTTTCGAGACCGAACTTCAAACTTGGCGTTTCAAAAATAATCCCGGATCCAAATTTGGGAAAATTTGAAAAAACAAAAAATTACCTGTAGCAAAGAGAAAGAAAAAAATCTCACACAATGACCAAAAACCCCGCAGCAAATAGTTTAGTAACTCACGTACCTGCAACAAAAAACGAAAAACTCATCAACTTATGATTTTCCGACTTTTGCAATATAAGTATCTATACTTGATTCTTTTTCAAAAAAATTTGTTGCCATATTTTTCCAGGCTCAAACCAAAATTCCCTACAAATTTCAGTTTTTCCCCAGGGCATCATTTTTCCTGACAATCCCAGCATTTCCAGGTGCACAACAAGCCGGGCAACACACTTAAAGCACGGAAATTAAAAACTTGACAACTGCCATTCCAATAAGGGTCATTTTCTTATTCAAACAGGTGCAAAATTAACCCTTATTGAAATGGCTTTTATCAAGTTTCGACTTTCCATGCTTCACTTGCGCAACGAGTGCCGAGCACCTCGCACCCAGAAAAATCCATCGTTAATTTATCCTTTCGATGATTAGTTGCCGCGATACGAAACGCTTTAATTAACAACTGTACAATCATTTTTATCAAAGGTTACGCGGGGAAAAAAGGGGTAAGAGGGGGGGGGGGGGAGAAAAAAGGCAATCAGGCAGTCTTTCAAATTACAAAACGTTTCTGAATGTGTTGGGTTGCATTCAGGGTTGCCTTCGGTGGATTCTAGAAAACTCATTAAGTCGCCGACAGGACGATAATTATGGTTGCCGGAGAAACCGGCGCTCGTTTATGCGAATACCGGGATTCGACGATAAAATGATAACGATAACATAAGAACCATCTTTAGATGTTATCAATATTAAGCGATATAACCGGTATAATCGTGTATATGATTCGATCCGAGCTGTGTATAATCCAGGCAGAGAGAGTATTATTCGCTTCTCTCGATTCAGCTCGAAAATTCGTCAAGCTCGAATTTTGGATTTTTGAACTTTTCATTTTCAGATCTTTCGACACTTGATCAGTATTGTGTATTAGGAAATTTAACTTGGAAATTAGCGAAGAAAAATTGAAATTATTTAATATCGACGGTTTTGAGTTTGGAAATTTCGAGACAGTGATGAGATTTTCAATTTTTCGAATGAATGAGCTCAATTTTTTTATAGTTTGAGACTTCGAAGTAGAATTTGTAGTTTTTGAAATTGGGAATTGTGACATTTGATAACTGGAAATTTTTTGAATATCAATTCGTACCTTCGTATTTTTTAGTCAAGCTTGAGAATTTAAGGAATTTCAAGATTCTCAATTTTGTATTTTTTAGTGTCTGAATCGTGATATTTTGCATTTTACGAATTTCCGATCTCGAATAGTTTTAGTTTTCGAATACTCGTAAATGCAATTTTTCGACTTTTGAATTTGAGAATTTTGTAATTTTCGAAATTTGGGATTGTGATATTTTGATCGTTGAACATTTTTTGAATATCAATTCGTATTTTACGTATACGTCAAATGCGTACACGCATTTTTCGTATACCTTCATATTTTCAAGTCAAACTTTGAACATTTCGAATGTTTAGATTGACGATTACAGATTTTCTATTATCTAAATCAAAATATTTTTAATACAAATTCGAATATTTTTAATTAACATTCAATTCATCGAATTTAGAAATTGAGAATTTCAATGATCGGAAAATTATGTTATTGTTATTATTCATGAATCTCAATTTCTAAGTTTCAATTTTCTTTAATGTGGAATTTGAAATTTTTGAAAAAATGAGAATTTGCCTTTGAACTGAGAATTTGAGAATTTCGACATGACAAAATTTCTGAACCTTAATTCTTAGGTAGATATTTCCAGCTCAAACTTGTAAATTTTCGATCGTTTAGATCCACAATTAAAAATTTCCAAGTATCCAGGATTGCAATATTTTTCATTTCTTAAATTTCCAAACATCAATTTTCAGTACTTCGAAAATTGAAGTATCTTTATAATATTCAGCAATGGACGGAATCTTACCGAATTACGTAACCTTTCGAGTATCGAAGATAAAATAAAATTCTGAAATTCGCGAATCCCTAGGAATAAACTCTTCTCCAATAGTAATTTCATATATTTAGAATTTTTGGGCTCGTAATAATTGTGTTTCACAGTTTTTCAATTTTTAATCCTTAGACTTTTCGAAATTGCGAAATAATCCACGAATTTTGTAATCTGATGCACAAATTCCCTAACTACCGGATTCAATAGAATTCAGTAATATTGATATTCGATTATCTTATCTCGAAAGATAAGAAATTTTCTAAGCTCCGAAAATTCTTTCTATTTATCATCTTAAAAGATCAAAAATTTTCCAGGCCCACGAATTGTATTAACATTACGAAAATGCGGAGTCCAAATACTTTACTTTTATCTAAACTAGAAAATTGCTAGATTTTCAAGTCCCAGAATAAAATTTCGAATTTTAAGTATAAAAATGCGAATATTTCCAAATTCCGCCACAATCTCATCGAAATTTCCTTCAGTAATAAAACTCGAGAATAATTACAAAATCGTTCAAAATCCTGAGTGAGTATTTTCTACAGTTGAAAATTTGTCTACATTTTTAAGAATTTTCGCATGCTTTTTTCAAATACTTAAAAACCTTCAAAACACATCGAAATTTTCCAAAATTCTTCATTTTTTCGGGCCTATCGTGTCCATATTTTTTTAGCGCAAGATATTTTCTAATTCAAGCTCGTAAATTCAAAACTCGCTGAGTACCATTTCAACAAGGGTCATTTTCTCGCCCAAACGGATGAGAAATCTAGGCTTATTGCAGGAATGGCGCTTATCGAGTTTGAATTTCCATGTGAGATAATAAGGCGACTTTTAATCTAGTCGGCGATTATTGACGAGCTTCGTTCGAATCTGATTGTAGAGACAAGTCGAAAAATGCTAATCTCGTTACAAGTTGGTAACTTGCGAGCTGATATGTAATGGGAGCGTGCTGCGATTTGCTTCGTTTCGAAAAATGCGAAATTGTGAAATTCGAGCTTGAGAATGATCGACGATAAAATTTCGTGCTGAAAAATAACACATAAAGAAACAGAATTCGCATGCAAATTTTATGCACTGACAGAAAAGGCTTGATGAAAATAACTAAATATTTCTTGTTTGTGATCAGTAGTATAATTACTAATAATTACTTAGTATTTAGTACTTTGCAAGGACGTAGCCAGAAATTTCATTCGGGGGGGCTAAAGAGATTTTTACTCTAAATTAATTCAATAAGTTCAAAAAGTGGAGTTTTATTAGAGAATATTGGAAATTTCCTAAATTCTCAGAATTTTCAAAACTTTTTGGAATCTCTGGAATTTATATTTCCTAAATTTTTGGAATTCTTGAAATTGTCGAAATTCTCTAGGCTTTTGAAATTCTCAAAATACTCCAAACTTTGAGAATTATTCGCGAAATTGTTGAAAATCTTGAAATGTTCAAAATGTCGAAAATTATTAAGTTCCCCAAAGTTGCACGAATTGGTAAGATTTTCGGAATGTCAATAATTATGAAAGTATTGTAAATTTTCAGAATTTCTTAAACTTTTTCAAATCTCTGATATTTCCGAAATTTTCGAAATTCTTGAAATTTTGATAATTCCTGCAAAAAGTTAAAAAATTTTCAAAATCCTCTGAACTTTAAAATTCTTCAAAATAGTCGAAAATCTTGAAATATGTTGAAAATGTTCCAACTAAACAAGTTTCTCGAAATTTGAGAAATTGTACAATTTTTTTCAATAATTTTTCAATTTTACAATTTTTCAAAATCCGAGAATTATGAAAACTGCCTTGATTCTCAAGATTTTCGAAACTTTTTTGAATGTCTGAAATTTCTAAAATTCTTGGAATTCTGAAAATCGTCGAAATACTGAAATCTTTCGAAATTCTCGAAATCATTGAAAATCTTGAAATTTTCCAAATTTCTCGAAATGTGAAGAATAAGAAGTATAAAAATATTGTACATTTTTAGAATTTTCGAAATTTTTACACATCTCTGAAATTCACGAAAATCTTGAAATTATTGGAATGTTTGAAACTCAAATAACTTCTAAAATCCTCAAAATACTTCAAACTTTGAAAATTCGCGAAATTGTTGAAAATCTTGAAATGTTCAAAAATTTGAAAATTATCAAGTTTCCCAAAGTTGCATGAACGGTAAAATTTTCAGAATTTCAATAACGATTACGAAAGTATTGTACATTTTCAGAATTTCTAAAACTTTCTCAAATCTCGGAAATTTACGAAATTTTCAAAATTATTAAACTTTTGATAATTCCAAAAAGTTAAAAAAGTTTCAAAATCCTCTGTACTTAAAAATTCTTCAAAATAGTCGAAAATCTTAGAATATGTTGAAAATGTTCCAACAATTAACAAAAGTTTCTCAAAATTTTAGAAATTGGTAAAATTTTTCAAATTCCGAGAATCATGAAAACTGCCTTGATTCTCCAGATTTTCGAAACTTTTTTGAATCTCTGAAATTTCTAAAATTTTTGGAAGTCTGAAAATTGTCGAAATACTGAAATCTTTAGAAATTCTCGAAATTATTGAAAATATTGAAATGTTCTAAATTTATCGAAATGTGAAGAATAAGAAGTATAAAAATATTGTACATTTTTAGAATTCTCGAAACTTTTACACATCTCCGAAATTCACGAAAATCTTGAAATTCTTGGAATGTTTAAAACTCAAATAACTTCTCAAATCCTCAAAATACTTAATACTTTGAAAATTCTCACAATTGTAAAAAATCTTAAAATGTTAAAAATATTCCAAATTATTGAGTTTCTCGGAATGTTAGAAATTAGTACAATTTTGTATATTCCGAGAATTATGAAAACTGCCTTGATTCTCAAGATTTTCGAAACTTTTTTGAATCTCTGAAATTTCTAAAATTCTTGGAATTCTGAAAATTGTCGAGATACTACAATCTTTCGAAACTCTCGAAATAATTGAAAATCTTGAAATGTTCCAAATTTCTCGAAATGTGCAGAATAAGAAGTATTAAAATATTGTACATTTTTAGAATTTTCGAAACTTTTACACATCTCCGAAATTCACGAAAATCTTGAAATTCTTGGAATGTTTAAAACTCAAATTAACTTCTCAAATCCTCAAAATACTTCAAACTTTGAAAATTCTCAAAATTGTTAAAAATCGGAGCATATTAAAAGTATTCCAAATCATCAAGTTTCTCGAAATTTTAGAAATTCGTAGAATTTTCGTAATTCCAAGAATTATGAAAATATTGTGAATTTTTAGAATTTTAAAAACTTGTTTACAACTTCGTAATTTTCAAACTTCCAAAAACCTCAAAATCCTCCAAACTTTAAAATTTCCCATAATTGTTAAGAATCTTGAAATGTTGAAAATCTTAAAAATTATAAAGTTTCTCGAAAACTTTGGCACTTAATTGTGAAAATCAGTATTGTTTTGCTATTTTTTGTTTCAAAATAGCAGAATAAAAGAAAATCAATCAAAAAATCAAAACAATCATAAAATCTAGCACATTGCAAAAAAGGATTTTTTTTTTTCAATATATCCTTTTTTGCAATGTGCTAGATTTTTCAAATTTTCCAGAATTTCGAAACGTAATGGCCACGTGCTTGATACTTCGTATTCAGTGCCCACTACCCCCGAACAATTTCAATGAAAAGATAACCAACCCATAATCATCAAACCCATCCAAAAGAAGAGATAAGAAGACTTCTCCGCCTCCCTCCGAGATTAGTCAAATCTCTTTCCAGGATTTCGAAATTCCTCCTAATTCCACGATCGCAATCTCTCGTTTCGCTGATAGCAAATATTTTTCTCTCTTTGCCCCTTTCTCCTTGAAAGAAAAAAAAAAAAGGAACACCATTCGGTGGCTGGGGAAGCGATAGATAAGAATCCGGAAACCAATCTCGGAAATGAATATGCTTCTGGAATATTCACGGGAGTTGGGGCTTGTCCTGAATATGCTGTTTGTTTGTTTCCCGAGCCTCGTCTGTATGCAGGTACGTATGTTTTTTTCGTTCTCTTCATCAGCGCACCCACGAGAGCATTCTCTACACTCGGTTCGTGTACTCGGGGTCCTCGGGGTGTATGAATCTACTGAATCGTCGTTCGAGGGAAAACTTTGCTTTTGCGCGGGGCGGAAAATAAAGACAAGGGAGATAGAAATAAAGGCCACGTAAGATGAAAAAGAGAGAGACTCGATAGCGGTCGCTTTGCTGCCTCGTAAACAGCAGTTCGGCCTTAATTTTCCCGTCTATTAAAAATAGTCGAAAAATTACAAACTTTTAAAATATTCGTGAAAAACAGCTTCTTTTTTTAGAATGCTGCAAAATGTCAATTTTTGCTGGAATTCGAAACATTTAGCATGAATCGCAGTCAGATTTTCCAAAATTCAAAAAAATTCTAAGTTTCTGGATTTCTCCAAAAAATTGCTTTTCTGCAAAGTGTTGAAAATTCCGCGTTATCGCATAAATGTACAATATTCGCGAAAATTTGAAAATGTTGGAAATTCAGCAAATTAAACGTTGTTAACTGAACATGATTAAATTTTTAATTTTGTAATTTTGTAGTTTTGTCACTGTCATTTTGTAACTTTATCACTGTAATTTTGTAATTTTGTCACTAATGGCATTTTATGTAGCGAATAGATATGGGTTCTGTTGTTTTTTGGAGATCTGAAAATTCAGTGTTTTACCTGGTGTCTCAAAGTCAGCGAAACGACAAAAAAAAACCATAGATTTTTTTAGGAATTCTGAGACGATTTTTTGTTTTGCCATTTTCCAAAATTCGCAAAATTGACCGAGAGTGAACGGTGAACATTTGCAAAATTTACATCAGTTGACTGACTTCACCGAATTATTACAAATGTTTCGGAATTCCAACAATTCTCAAATTTGGGCAGATTTTTTGGAGCTGAGTCAATATCCAAAAATTTGTACGGCTGGAGGATATCAAAATTCGGGAGATTTAGAATTTTTTCGGATTAAAGGCTGATGATTCCCGATATTCGCAAAATTGAGGAATTTTTGGATCTTTACAAAAATCGAAAATTGTTTCGCTTTTGGTTTCTTCAAAATTAAAATTCCAACAAAAAAAATGAAAAATTGTGCGTATTCGAAAAATTTAGTATCTTGAAATATACAGAGAAGCTGATCATTTTTTCAAACTTAAAAAATTTGCAATTTTCGCAAAATCCTGGGAATTTTAAAATCTTCGAAAAAATACAAGGATTTCTCGAAATTCGGAAAGGTTAAGAATTGAAGTAATTAGAAAATTTTTGAATTACTTCGAAAAGTTGCTGATTTGCAAATGTACAATTTCCCAACAAAAATGGAAAAAATTACAAAATTTTTTGGAGTTTTGCTAATATCCAAACATTTGCACGTTTAGAGAATCTTAAAATTCGGGAAATGTAAAATTTTTTGTGAATAAGAAAATAATAATTTCCAGTGTTCGCAGAAATGAGAATTTTTTAGATCTTGAAAAAAAAATCGGAAAAAATTTCGGAATTCGTAGTTTCTTTAAAATAAAAATTTCAGAAAAATGAAAAATTGTAAGTATCTCAACAGTTAAAAACATTTAAATATTCATCTAAATTCAACGTTTTTTTGTCTCTCAAAAAAATTGCGATTTGCGCAAAATCGGAAAAATTTTAGAATGTTCAAATAAATACAAGAATTTCCCAAAATCTGTACATTTCAAAAATTAATGAAAATTACACATTGTCACGTCCCGGCGACATAAGAATATTTTAAAATAATTATTTTTATCCAACTTTGTGAAAATTCACAATTCAAAATTATTTCTAGAATTAAGAACAGCAGCAATTATTAACCGAATTACCAATGTCGCGTCATAAGATAAGAATTGTTCTTCGGGAAGTTGCAAAATAACGAGCAACTTTTGAGGCCGTCAAATTCATCGTTACAGTTTTATTTCTTTGTTTTTTCGTATTGTTTCCATTCTAAATTAAGTGCTAATTGATCATTCTTGGAATTACTTGTTCACGTGAA
>JAPYZK010001377.1:0-36503 GCA_030522785.1 Platygaster equestris | reverse complement strand
AAACACTCGAAATTCTCAAACTTTACTAAAAACTTACATTTTCGAAATTTTTGGAAAAACCCACAAATATTATACGGTCGCTGCACCGTCACTTTTTTCCAACAGGGAAATCTATCTCTATTTTCTTATTTTCTTCTCAAATCTCTATCATTTCTTCTCAAATGTCTCAAAATTCCTACGTAAATTAGAACACGTCAAAATTTCACCATCTGTCAAAGAACTTTCCATATTCATCGTAAATTTTTAGCAAGCTGATAAAAATTTCCGAAAGTCCGATACTTCCTAAAAAACTTACGAGATGAAAAAAAAATGGTTAAAAACGTAAGTTTCTCATAAAGTTAAATGTTCCACAAAAATTGCAGAGACACCACAGGCAAATGACGAATGCCCTCACCAATACGGTTATTTCAAAGTTGGAGACAGCGCGAATTGCGGTCAATTCATCAATTGCGCCGCGGGGAGGGCCTACGTTTTCGAATGTCCTGAAGGATTAGCCTTCCATTCCGGAAGTTATCGTTGCGATTGGCCTGACCAAGTTCCGGATTGCGACGCCGAAGGTATTTTACAAAATTATCTGCTCAATATGTAATCGATATGAATAACCGCCCCGGTGGAAAAAGAATGACTACGTGCGGTCACTAAGGTAAGTGTGGGTAATGCCGCCACCGTGTGGGTATTATCCGCCCAGTCTATTTATTAATCCGTTTGCGATCGAAACTCAACAAAATATTCGTGAACACGTTCTGAAAAACCAATAAATATTATTTAATTGAAATACTCAACATTTTCAAATTCTTTAAATCATCAATTTCCGAATTAAAAAAAAATATTAAATTATAACTAAAAAACACAAATATTATTCAATCAAAATACTCAAAAATTTCAAATTCTTCAAATTATCAATTTCCGAATTTCTTGAAAAACGACAAATTTTAACTCAACTTCATACGGTCGCTGCATCGTACCCGCACCGTCACTTTTTTGTCATCAGAGCGAGTTAAGAAAATCACAAGTAATTGCTTCATTCTCAATTTATTTCTTAATTTCACTAATTGTGAAACGTAAAATTTCCAGCCTACTTGGGTTTCAAGTGCCCGAACCGTAACGAGGATAAAAGCCACGGTGCATCGTCGGGAGACATACGTTTCTTCAGAAGCCCCGTCGACTGCCGACGCTATTACATATGCGTAAGCGGCAAACCAAGGCTCATGAACTGCGGCGAAGGATATGCCTTCGACGACGTGACCAACACTTGCGAGGACGCCGTAAATGTCACTGGCTGGTAATGAATCCCACTCGAGAATTCGTTTGCTTTCCAGCAACAAAAAACCATAAATCAACTCATTTCATTAATAGCATATTATGCTACAAGTTGAAAAATCTAAATATTTCGAATTATTTTTCAATACGCTAATGAAAAAACCCGCTTTTTCAACGACTATTTTTCTTATTTTACTTTTTTTTATTTTTTTACTCATTTTTTACTTTTTTTCATATTTTTTTTTTTTTTTAATTATTTTATACTTTTTTGAGAATTATAAAAACACACAATCATTACTTCTCGGCAAGGACGTAGCCAGAAATTTCGTTTGAGAGGGGCTAAGGAGATTTTTATTTGAAATTAATTTAACAAGTTCAAAAAGTAGAGTTTTATTAGAGAATTATAACAATTTCCTCAGTTCTCAGAATTTTCAGAAATTTTTGAAATCTCTGAATTTTCGAAATTTCTGAAATTATTGGATTGTCGAAATTCTCGACTTTTGAAATTCTCAAAAAATACTCCAAACTTTGAGAATTGGCGAAATTGTTGAAAATCTCGAGAATTAGAGAAATTGCCTCAATGTGCAGAATGTTCAGAACTTTTTGAAATCTCTGGAATTTTCGAAATTTCTGAAATTATTGGAAGTTTATAAATTTTCTAGACATTTGAAATTCTCAAAAAATACTCCGAACTTTGAAAATTGGCGAAATTGTTGAAAATCTCGAGAGTTATAAAAATTGCCTAATTCTCAGAATTTTCAGAACTTTTTGTAATCTCTGGAATTTTCGAAATTTCTAAAATTACTGGATTATCGAAATTCTCTAAACTTTTGAACATCTCAAAAAATACTCAAAATTTTAAAAATAGGAGAAATTGTTGAAAATCTCGAGAATTATAAAAATTTCCTTAATTCTTAGAGTTTTCAGAACTTTTTGAAATCTCTGGAATTTTCGAAATTTCTGAAATGATTGGAGGTTCCAAAATACTCTAGACTTTTTTTTAAATTTTCAGAATTTTTTAAACGTTCGTGAATCTCTGAAATTTACGAAAATTTCGAAATTCTTGAAATGTTCAAAATTCCAATAACTTCCAAAATCCTCAAAATACTTCAAACTTCGAAAATTCTCAGAATATTTAAAAATCTTAAAATACTAAAAATATTTCAAATTATCAAGTTTCTCGAAATGTTCAGAATTCCTAAAATTCTCTAAATTTCAAGAATCACAAAAATATTGCGAATTTTCAAAATTCCCAAAACTTTTTTACAACTTCGAAATGTTCACGATTCTTGAAAATGTACAAATTTCCAAACTCCTAAAAACTTGTACGATTCTCGAAATCCTCCAAACTCTGAAAATTCCCAAAATTGTTGAAAATCCTGAAATGTCGAAAATGTTAAAAATGCTCAATTCCCTCGAAAACTCTGACACTTGTGAATACAATTTGGAAAAAAAAAATTTTTTCGGCTACGAATCATCAATTCAAGAAAATTTTTTAAAGTAACTCGTCCAATTTCCCAGCCCGAGCCAAACGAGCTCTCAAGGCGTGAAACCGACTCGACTGCAAAACTCTGGACAATCTCGTCAACCCAAAAACCAACAACAAAATCGCCAACAACAAAACTACGAAGAACAAAACCGCCAACAACAAAACCGCCAACAAGGTCGCCAGTACAACAACTACGGTTGAACACAACTTTTGTCAACATTTTACCTATTTTATTAAAACAAACAAAAAAAAACACGATTCGTGAAAAAAAGCAACAGGATTTCCGAAAATATTCTCCGCAATCTCAGTATTAAATGTTGAATGCTTCACGTGCGAAAAAGATGGAGCGTTCGACGTCTGACAAAATACTGTATATACATGTACTGTACATTGCCTATGTGGTTCCATGATTTCCGGTGTAAATACATTTGCACACGATCGCGTGCAGAAATAAATGTCTACATTTGTAGTCAGAAAATTACTAAACCGTGATGAGAATAACTGTACAACTTTGATCTGGCGATTAAATAAATTTACAACGAATGGAAAATACTTCGCGTGATTGAATCTGACGAATTCGACGCACGATTCGGTGATACTCATAAGAGATGAATATCACAATAGACTCTATCTCTTAAATGTACAGATTAATTATCACATTTCATCGTTGACTCGGGAGACTTGGCCGAACCCGAATGCTAACTTTTCAGGAATTCATCGTAGTCTGCGGAGTCGGTCTCGAGAACGATTTCTTCTAGCGTGGGTCCTTGCCTTGGTGTTGGCAATCCTGGACATTTTTAGGGCTTTTTTGAATAGCTGCGGATTTTTTTCGAATCTACACACTTGTAAATTAAAATTCTGTACTTATTTAGTATGTTAAGTTACTGGAATTGCCAATTTTGGATGGTTTTTCTTCTTTCCCTAGTAATTTTGATTCTTATGAGAATTTACGAAATTCTGGTAAATTTTTATCAGGAAGTTCAGTTTTTAATAAACTAAACTTTTTATAAGGCTTTTTATAATATGAATATATAAAAAATAATACACATTTTCATAATCATCAAAATTCTTGGGGTTTCGTATTTTCATAGCCAGATTTAAGTCAATTTTGGACGATTTTACTTCTTTTTCTAGTAATTTTGATTCTTTTAAAAATTTACGAAATTCTTGTAAATTCTTATCAGAAATTACAGTTTCTAATAAACTTTTTAAAAGGCATAAATATATAAAAAATAATATACATTTTCATAATAATTAAAATTTCTGGGATTTCGTATTTTCATAGGTTTCTGGGCTTTCGAATTTCAAACCAGAAATTGGTTTTCAAATTTTTAATCTCAAAGCTTCAAATTTTTAAATTCAATAAATTTTGAACCCTGGAAATTTGATTTCAAGTTGCAAATTTCTGAAATTAATGAAAATGTGAGCTTCCAAGATTCCAAATTTATAAATTATCAAAATTTTCAACTTTGGATTTTGAAAATACAAATTGTTTTTTGTATTCTCTAACTTTTGGATTCTAAAAATTGTTGGGCATTCTTAATTTTAATTCCAGAATGTTCGAATTTAAGTGGTACAATATTAGAATCTAAGATTTCCTAGTTCTCAATTGTTTGCATATTATTTCAGGGTGTGTGTGGCTGAATTGCAAATAATTTTTTACAGTCTAATGACTCACTTGGAATGGAACCTGTGGCTTTGTATTCCTCCAATTCTTCTTTAAAGGCCACTTCGAAGGTTTCTTGCCTCTCTTTAAGGGTTTTCTGCTGCTTCAGTTCATGTTTTATCACTCTTTTTGCATGTTCTTTGGCTAGTTTTGCTGAAATTTAAATATTAGGCAAAAAATTATTTATTTTTATTTAGAATAACTAATTAATAACCAGTTATTAGTTATATATTATTCAGATCTATTAATATATTCATTATACATACCAAAAAGGTATACATAATGATTGTTGAAATTTTTTCGCAGTATTATGTGTAAAATCATAGCAATATGAATTTTTTTTTACCTTTAACAGAATCCAGTTCCGATCTTTTTTTTTCTTTGTACAATGCTAACTGAAATCTATGATCTAATTGTTGGTTCTGTAACTCTAAGATCTCGTTCAAATCTTCGAGCTTGAATAAGGCAACTTCGACTTCTTCAAATTGCTCCTGCATCGATCCTGAAAATAGGAATCGTCAATAAAAAGTACACAGAAATAATTGGACAGGAGAAATTAAGTTTCAAAAATTGAAAAATTGTGCAAATTTAGACTGCGAACATTTAATTCAAATTTTCAGGACTTGCAATTTATAAAAATTACAAACTTGAAAATTTTTGTCGGAATTCACGAATTCCAAAGTAATTGAACTGTGGAATAGCTAATACAAAAATTTTTAATTTCTAAATAAAAATTAAAAATTTTCAAATTTTGAGAACTCAAATTCAAAATTTGAAATTTTGAATTCCAAATGTCAAAATGCACATTTCTAATTTTTTCAATTTAAAGCTACCAAATACATCATTTAATTGAAAATTGAAAAGTCAGAACCAATGGATTAATAATTAACAAACTTTGAAAAAATCCTAAGAATGTGGAAAATTCAAATAAAATTTATTATAGCAATTCTATCAATTTAAACATAAAAATAAAACACACAGAAATTCTGCAAAGTAACAAATTTCAATGTCTAATATTATCCTATAGAAAAAAAAAACAATTAATTAGAGTTTTATAGACTTGTACTCTCAATCTATTCAAAAATTAATTAATTATCAGTTTTCGGTCAAATCAAATATTATCAATTATTCCCAAAAACCATAAATCATACCTATTTGGTCCATCAAGTTTTGCAAGGAATTATTGATTTTTGGTATCACAGCAAGCGTGTTGTTTATAATGGCAACATTATTCCATTGTTGCTCCAATTTCTCATAAATCGTAGAAATCAAACCGTCGGCTTCCTGAGCCTTCTGAGCATTTATTTCCGCGAGTTCGTGGAGTTCGTTCCATTCCAACTGGAAATGATGCAGAAGTTCCGCACCCGCGTCCAAATTCACGTTCCTGACTGCCGATTTTTTCGACTTTGGAGCTTCGCTCAACGTCAAGCCTCTGATGCTTAAATTTTTTTTTTTTTTTTTTAATGTGCTTCATTCCTAAGATTTTTTATGTATACATTGTTTATACAGTTATGTATTTTGTATTGGCTTCTAGTTGCGAGAACTTTCATCAAATGGTTGTAATTTGTTGTGGTTTGTACCTAAGTTATGAGTTTTGCGACAAATTCGTGATTTGGTTGCGAGAAAAAACATTAAACTTTTATGAAAACCCGTCGAGATCATTTTTGTATAAAATGGAAACAAAATAATGCGAACTTAGTTACTACATATATTTACAATATATAGAGGGTGGGATCGTAGGATACGTTGAGAACATACGTGTTGAATTATTGATTTACATTTATGCGTGTTAATGATCTGATGCTTAAATAACAGTTTCACTCTTTATAAACAAACAGTGCCTCCATTTTTCGATTACGAAAGCAAAGAGAAAGCAACGTACCAAGAAAACTTGCTACAAAAATATACATTTACCTGGCGGAAAATCCTTCTTGCACGGACTGAAACTTATTCTTGAAATTCCCAAACATTGCGGATTGTTTTTAACTAATGATAGTGTTATCAGCATATGTTTATTTGTTTTTATTTCGGTCAATTTCGGGAAATTGTTATCATTTTCATTGTTATTATTTGTGTGGTAAAAAAATGTGGGAAATGTGGTGTGAAGCTTCTCCGATTGGGCGATGGCGCGCAGATCGCGTGGCGGGAAAAACATTTGAATTCAAAAATCGAAAGCGCGATTTAACGTACTTTTCGGAATAACTGTATCTTTCCGTTAATTAGTTACTTAGGGGTAACAAAAATTGAATTGGCTTAGGAATAAAGTTCATTTTGAAGTTACTGATGTCAAAAATTACGAGTTGGTAGTTCTTACACGATTTTATTGTCGTAAAAAGTGTGAAGTTAGTTTACAGGAAAAACAAAAATGGACGCAACTGTCATAAACAGTCATATAATTTTGACATGTCATAGGTAATTGATTTAAAAAGAGATTATCGACAATTGTTCTATGAGAACTAGAAGAATTTTCAGCTTATATGTGATATTGGAATATTTGAGTGTGTAATTAACGAATTTCCAGCTAACGAACGTTTTTGGAATAACGGTTTTTGTGAATCAAGGTAATACAAAAATAGTATTTGATTAGAAAAAAGTTATGACAGTAAATAATAAATGTAATGAATAATTTAGCTACAGTATTGAATTGATAGAAGATACATTGAAGATATGGTCAAAGTGAGTCAAAAGAATTTATTCCCAGGGACGTAAATAGCGGTGTCCGAACTGAGGGAGCCCCGCAAATTTGAACAAGAACGAATACAAATTAAATGAAACATAGCAAAAAATTCTTGATATTTACGAATGAATTTTAAACTTTCTGAATACGAATATGTGCAAATTCGGATTTTAAATTAAGTATCTCAATTTCTGTAGTTTTCATTTACAAAATTAAATTTTGAACATTTCTAACTTTTCTGACTTACAGAATTTATGTTTCTTCAATTGAGGCTTTCTGGAAGTTTCCAAATTTTGAAATTGGGTACTGAATTTTGACGCGAAACTCGAACTTTTCCAATTTTTGCATTTCTAAATTTGTTTAGTTTATAACAATTTTTTTTACGTAATTACGCAAAATTCAGAACTAATTACGCCCCTGTTTCTCCATACAAGAACTTCTGCGAAAACTGCAAAATTTTCCTTTTTCCTGAGCAGAACTACAAAATAAATATCACCAAATCAAAAGAAAGTAAACGAAAAGAGGTGAAAAATGTTCGCGACGTTATTCCACAGTCCCGACTTGCCAAATACGGCAATTACGAGTACAACGAGGAGCGAGAAAAAATGTACAACGGTCAAATTTTCGAAACTCGAGGGACTTTTTCGAAAACGCAGTCGGAAAATGCTTCGGAACCGTGGATGCTCGAGGAAGTAGAGAGGCTTTTCGTCAAGCTGACAGCTCCAGACTCGTTAGTTTCTTAAATTCAAGCACAGATTATTCTGCCCTATCCGTAACGAAATAACAATTCAACGTTTAAGAAATTTCCCGTTGAAGCCTTTTCGAGCCGGCGAAATTTTGACTTCGAAGGACGAAGCGAAAACTTCGCGCGACATGTCGGAAAATAAGACCGAGCGATTTTTTTCGAGGGCGATAAAATGCGAAAGAGGCAAGTTTTTTTTCAATTTTTTCAATTTCAAAATTCACGAAATTACGAAAAAAAAAAGAATCTTTATTATTATTAGAACATGTTATAAAGTCAATCAATATCAAATCATAAAAATTTATTTGCAATAATTTTTTTGTCACTCGATTTTCTGTAAGTTCTAATACTTTCATATGTTCGCATTTGCGTCGTCAGACATTTTTCTGATAGACTCTAGTTTCTAAACTTTCGAAATTTGGGGTAATTTAAATCCATTTAATTTTCTTTAAAAGAAAAATAATCAAATTATCAATCATTTTAATAAACAGATATGAAAGGCACGGCGGAAACTGACAAATTTTCCTGTATTTTACGATACAACATAACAAATGAAGCGGAAATGCAACTTTACAAAAAAATGTCTAACAACTCAGTTCGAAATCTATGGAAGTATTCGCGCTATCAATTAAATTCGCTAATTTCGCAAATCGCGTCAATGGAACAAGAAGATAAATACGAAAAACCGAAATCCGAAGTCGCGAGTAATCAAGAATTCCCGAACTCTCAGACCATCGAAGTTGAAAGTTATAAAACCGTCCAATTTCCGATTCTCCACGCCGAAGTTCCCGAGTTTTTCCCGAAAACTTCTGCGCCGAGTTCGATGGAAGATCAGAGATTTTTGCCGGGGAAAAGTTACCATGAAGAGGTTTTTCCTTGCAGGGCTCACCTGGCGAATGCTGCCCCAGTTTTTTCAGTAATTTTCGATTTTGAATGTTGTTATAGAGACTTACATTGGTAAATAGAAACTTTTTCAACAATCTCGAAAAACTTCGGGAAAATCAGCTTTCGGGCGAATGACGACCTGCAATTCATTTCTACCCGAATTCCATAATGTCAAAAAGTCAAAACTCTATAAATCTCGAAAATCTTTCGGGAAAAATAATTTTCGGCCGAACGACCTGCAATCCATTTCTACCCGAATTCTTTAATTTCAAAAAGTCAAAACTATGAATCTCGAAAATCTTTAAGGAAAATCAGCTTTCGGGCGAACGACGTGAAATCCATTTCTACCGAATTCCATAATGTCAAAAAATCAAAACTATATAAATCTCGAAAATCGTTCGGGAAAATTAACTTTCGGGTGAATGACCTGCAATCCATTTCCACCCGAATTCCATAATTTCAAAAAATCAGAACTTTATAAATCTCGAAAATTTTTCGGGCGAATAACCTGCAATCCCCATTTCTACCCAAATAAAATTCCATAATTTCAAAAAATCAAAACTCTATAAATCTCGAAAATCTTTCGGAAAAATCAGTTTTCGGGCGAATGACCTGCAATCCCCATTTCTACCCAAATTCCATAATGTCAAAAAATCAAAACTCTATAAATCTTGAAAATCTTTCAGGAAAATCAGTTTTCGGGCGAATGACCTGCAATCCCCATTTCTACCCAAATTCCATAATGTCAAAAAATCAAAACTCTATAAATCTCGAAAATTTTTCGGGCGAATGACCTGCAATCCCTATTTCTACGCGAATAAAATTCCATAATTTCAAAAAATCAAAACTCTACAAATCTCGAAAATATTTCGGGAAAATCAGTTTTCGGGCGAAGGACGTGAAATTCATTCCTATCCGAATTCCAATTTTCCAAAATTCCCTTTCCGAATCATGATGCAATTACACAAGGTGTGTTCCGACCGAGGACTCATTTTTCATGTGTACTGCGCACACATGCGCACAAATGCTTATTCCCAAATGCCGCCATTTTGATTCAATGTTTCATAAATGACACATATGTTTAAAAGTTTCGCGCCATTTTTTCTATTGGCTTTTGGGTTACAATGGCGGCGTTTGGGAGTAATCGTGATTGGTCCATTCACCACGGTCGCCATGATGGATACGTCCGAACGCACTTTGTGTAATTGCATCATGTTTCCGAATAAATTGCAACAAAATAATGACGATAATAATATTCCGACAATGAATTCCAGAACGTACCGATCTTGGTGGCGAGCAACGCCGCTTCGATGATCCGCTTCCCGCCCCAGTGGATCCAGCGAGTGGGCCCGCAAGTCCCGATTTGCGGGCCCGTGTACTCGACCGGGCCGATGTGCCACGCGGTCGTGCAACGGCCCGTGCACCACGTCCACGCTAAAATGTTAGCCTCGAGTCAGATGAGTCCCGCGCCCATTCCCGTATATCAAAGACCACCCGAATTATATCAGGATCATCCACAGAGACGCCGGAGTCAGGGCGTGGACTTCAACAATCTCATTCTCCTGACGAAGAGCGCGATAAAGGCGCGCCGAAGCGCGAAAAACTCGCAGACCCTCGTGCTCGACCCGAGACACAAATCCGAGCCAAGGGCCAAGGATCGCAAATTTCCCCTCCACTCCCTCGTTTTACAATTTCAGGATTTAGTGGCGAGTTGCGAGGGAAAACGGGAGGACGAGGCGGAGAATCTAAGGCGACTTTACAGTGACGTTCTCAGCTCCTCGAGGATCGCTGGAGGGGTTGATGGGGGTTTTGAGGGGTTTGCGGAAGTTCTGGAGAAGGACGGGAATTATGGAGGGATTTTTGGGGTTTAGTATATAATCAGGGTAAATTGTGGTGTTTCAGCTCGGATTTCGTGGATTTGGCGAGTTTTTCATCTTTAATAGACCGTTTCAGTTTGAAAAAAAAAAGATTCTGCGCATGCGCCAAAAATTCGGGTTCATCCATCATGGCGACCATGGTGAATGGACCAATCACGATTACTCCCAAACGCCGCCATTTTAACCCAAAAGCCAATAGGAAAAATGGCGCGAAACTTTTAAACATATGTGTCATTTATGAAACATTGAATCAAAATGGCGGCATTTGGGAGTAAGCATTCGTGCGCATGTGTGCGCAGTACACATGAAAAATGAGTCCTCGGTCGGAACACATCTTATGTAATTGCATCATGCTATGGAAGAGAATAGGAAAATGCGTGTTTTTCATATAAAAAACGAAAATGAGAAGCCATTTTCGATTGGAAAATTTACTGAAAAACGAAATCTTATGAATTTTAGAAAATTAAAAAAAATTCCTTGTCTCCCGGCCACTTTGGGCTTAAAAATGTAATTCCAAATTTTCGGGAAAAATGTTTTAAAATTTTTTAAAATTCATCAGATTTTGTTTTTCAGTAAATTTTTGATTCGCACTGGCATTATTTTCGTTTAATCTGTAAAAAACATGCACTTCTCTATGCTCTCCCATGTAACGTTGCCCGAATCTATAGCACATGCGCACTAAATTTTGAGGAAACTGAAATGGTCTATTGGTTTCAATTGATCTTATATAAAAAGTTTGGCCATCTGTAATGTGTTAGTGTGTACGTGTTATCGCTGGATCCAAAATGGCGGCGTTGCGCACACATACATTCGACACGAACATACAATCGCTTATTCTTATTGGAGCTGCCATTTTGGATCCAGCTTTGGAAAGAGCCAATCAAACATTTGCGCCTGAATGGCCAAACTCTCTATTTATAGGAACTCTAGATCTTACTGCAGAAATCTGTGTAATTTCGAGATTCTTAAATTGAAAACTTCGGGAGTGACGTTCAAAAATCAAAAAATTGAAAAAATTCGAAGCTCTGAAATTCTAAATCTTGGGAATTTTCGTCACTGATAGTAGAAATGCAGTTTCGGAAATTTGTTCATCGAGAAAATTTCGGAATGTGTAAAAATCGAATTAGAATTTTCAAGACTTCATATTTAGCTCCAAATGACCAAATGTTCTGTAATCGACTCATAAATTGGGCTGAAACATTTTTTTCATCCCAAAAACAAGTTCACTACGTTTCTCTTTTTTTTCCAGTTTCATACACAATACAAAACTGAAGAAAATCCAACAAGCGACAAAACTCTCACGAACGAAAACAGTCCAAGAAACTCGACAATGCAAGATTATTTTCAACAGCATGGATCAGAACATGATCCAAGTAATTTCCATCAAAACAAATTTTTCAAAATATTCCGAGATTTTGCACAAGACAACCAATAAATCTCGAAAACAAAAATTTTCAGACCAAACAAAATGCACGCCTAATACAAACTTGAAAAAAATACCGACATTAAACATGGAAGAATTCATCTCAAAATCGAATTCTTGGGAATCTGATGATCCCAAAAGCGGCAATTTTTCGGCTATTAGAAAAACTTCAACTTCGCCAAAAAATTGCAGTTCGAGAGGACTGAAAATGAACGAGAAAGATACAACTAGGAACAAAGTCAACAAGGGTACAAAATTTATAAATGAACAAAATGTGAATTCAAATTAAAAATTCAAATTTCTGCTTTTAGTCAAACCGAACTTAAGGCGCCGTTTGCTGGTCGTAAAATCGACTCCCGATACAAAATGCAATAAAATAACCGAATGTGACGATTTCTTCGCATTGGGAGTCGAAAATAATCACGAAAACGCAAAAAACGAAATCCCCGAGTAGAAAAAAGCAAAAAATTCTAGTCGGTGTAAAACCACAAAAATGTAAGAAATCAATGATTACGTGGATTGTAAAAAATTTTGAAGTGTACGCAAAAATGCCGTTCCATTGTAATTAGAGCGAAAATGATTCAGCGTTAATGAATTTGTGTAAAAAGTTATGTTATAAAAAATACATGTATTTTTCCTCAAGTAAAACGTGCGTAATTCTAATTGATAATTTTATAATAATTAATAATAATAATATAATAATAATGATAACAATAATAATAATAAGTAATATAAATAATATTATAATAATGAATAATTTAAATAATATTATTGATTATATTATCAATATTAATAACAATATTATAAAAATTTAACAATATTAAATATCAATAATGATATTATAAAAATTAATAATTTCATAATTCCACAGATTATGAAAAAATCTTGATTCAGACCCTTTATTGTTCAAAATTACAAATTCTTCCATTTTTTGCGTAACTTCAACATTACCGCATACGGAGTAATAAAATTTAAAACTTGAATATACATACAACCTACAATTATGCCGCGGGAAAAATCGCAAGTCCCATAAAAATAACTCTAAAGGAGCAGTTCCTAAATTAACCCGAATTAAATAACTTAGCGAACCGCTTATCAAGTATAATATTAATGCAAAAAAAAAGGAAATGCAAATTTGAACTCGCTAATACTCGTGGATTGATAAGCGGTTCTCCGAAAAATAAGTCTTAACGTCAATCCTGCCGTCCTAATTTGGGCGACAAGGGCCATTTTGCCATTCGAATCACCAGAAAATGAACCTTATCGCGAACGCAGACGTCGATTTTTAAAATCAGGACGGACATTATTTATGTAAACTAACCAAGACTGAGTGATGGGCTTACTTACAATTCTTAAACAATTTATAATGTGCGTTATGAACTTGAAACCTTAAAAAGAGTTACTGTCTGCCGTGATATGAATCACGCAAAAACACGCCAATTGTGGAAAAGTGTTCTTGCTCGATGGCACTTGAAAGAGAGACAAAAGGACTCGCTTTTACTTGCTTCCATCAGTTGGTGTCCTGAGGATTGCTCCAATTGTAGCCTTGCAACGAGAGTCGCTGGTTGTTGCTAGGTACCAGCGGGACGGACAACGACTGGGCTTCTGGGAAACGCTCGTGGTACCGTTCCAGTCGCAGATATTTTACCGTTACCAATCGACCTGGAATTGGAGAATATTGAAAATTTTTTTGCCGTTTTTGGTGACAACTGCCCTCGTGATTCTGGTTTTTATAAAAACGTTATAAAAAATTTTTATAACAATTATTTATAAGATTGTATACAAATTTTTTGGAAATTTTTGAAAGGTCTTATAAAAAATTTTTATAATAGCACATTTGCGCAAATTCGAGTAATAACGAAGCGATAAGTTACTGTCCGAGGCAGAGCCGAGGACTGTAATAGTGAGTTAAAATCAGATTTTACCTGAATTGTGCGATACTGTATTTTATGCGCATATAACCGAAAAAGATCTTTGAAGTACCACTTTTGAGGTTAGATGCGCATAAAAATGTTTTGCAGTCGGTTTTATACGTTTTATAAAATTTGCGCTTTTTATAAAGATAATCGATAAATCCATTACATCAATCGATTTCCGAAATTTAATTATCCGGATTTTTAATAATCGCGAAAATTTCACGAAATAAAGATGGTGGACGGAGGGGGGGGGGGCGTCAAGATATGCAAATTAAAATGACTCACCGCCATACCAGCACCCGTGCAAGGCTTTGTAAGCTTTCCCAGCGTCTTCCTGCGACTTACACTTGAGGTAAACGCATCCTTCACTGCTTCCGCGATCAATCTTAATGTGCAGAATTTTCACATTTTCGCCGCACTTTTCCAGTATAGCGTCTTCCAATTTGATCTTTGATTCGGGGGTGATTTCTCTGGAAAAATAAATTTATCGTTGAAAATTAGTCATCGAAATGTCCATGAAATATTCAAAAAATCCGAAATTCGTAATAAAAGACAAAAATTCGTAATAAAAAAAAAATAATAATAATAATAATGAGTCTGGATTGAAATCGAAAACAATGCAGTCGAAACTTATATTTTTTTATTTTTAAATTATTCATTTTTTCCAACATACACAATGAAACTTATTTTCGAAAAATTCAAATTACAACATTCAGATAAACAAATGTATAAAATACGTATCTATCAATCAATTACACACTGCCCAGATCAAAAAAAATTCTCGTTCAGTCTTCATCCTTAAACATTTTGTGTCATCAAAGCAAATTAATTATAACTATATATTCCATAAAATTTTGCCTTACATAATAGCACCCTTAAAAATAAGACCGCATAAAATCTCAGCCTGACAAATTAAAGAACGCCAAACTCTAAAAAATGCCCATTTTCCGAAATATAGATGTTGCCTTACATAATAGCACCCTTAAAAAACCAAAACCTTCTAAAATCTCAGCCTGACAAATTAAAAAACGCCAAACTCTAAAAAAACGCCATTCTTCCGAAATACAGCGCACCTTTGTTTCAAATTCAGAAAAAATCCGCACTCAACGCTGGCAAATAATACCCAAAATAGAAACAACGTAACTTAGGAACAACCTCCGCCAAAAAATCCTCGTCCCTCCTCACTTCCACCCTGCAGTGCCCCAAAGGAGACCACACGAACAAGTCACAAATTTCCATCCCCGTCACATACATTTGCATCTGGCACTGCGTGTAATACACGTGCTTCTCGTGCAACTTCGCGATTCCATCAACCATCTTCAAGTACCTAACATTGAACTTTTTCGTCTCCTCGTCAAAAATGCTCTTATCTTCGCACGAGCTGGGGCATTTTATTTCCACCAGCTTATCGATGCGACCTCGAAAAACGACAACTCCGTCAACCGACGCGCCAAGCCACGGCTGAGATAGAGAAACGAAAAACCCAATTCGCCACACTTCCACGCCAAACAACTGCTCGTACTCCGCAATCGCGACTTTTTCTTTCTTCGTACCCCACTCCACGCTTTTATTCACAAAAACTCGACTTTCCAAAAAATCCCGCGCCAAGGAATCCGGCCTTTTTCTCGTCAACCCTTTCACGGAGTGAGCCCTAGAACTCGCGGTAATTCGGATTTTCCTAGCCGCGAACCAACGTTCAGACGCGCTTTGCTCTGTCGTTTCCAAACACAATCTTACGATTTCCAGAGGCGTCAAAACAACGAATTTCTCAAAATAGTTTTTTGCAACGTCATCGACGAAGTCGATTTCCTCGGCATAACGCGAAGCTTTTCGGGAAAGTTCGTAAAAATGATTAACGCAAGCGTAGGTTTTTTCGATGGTTTTCGAGTCTTTGATTGTTACGTTCGATGCTGGATGTGAGGAAATTATGGCATGGGCGTTTTTTGGGGGGAAATTGTTCGGCGTCGAATTTCCGTTTCCGTTCGATTCTTGGTCTTGGATCGTTTTTTTCCTGTCGAATCGTAAGTATATTCAGTGCTCTCTAAATTTCTTTGAGTGAAAATCCTGCAAACCAAGATTGAGTGGGAAAGTCCCTCAAAAAAATTATTAAAATTTTACTATGTTTTTGAGAGTTAAATATCACTCTAAAATGATCGAAAGTCCACTCATTTCGAGTGCATTTTAAACTCAAGCTCGATTTGCAGAATTTTTGCTTCAAAAATTAAGTGAATTTTCAGTCAAAGAAACGTAGGGAGTGGGGCGTGGAAATTACGGGAAATAGAGGTTTTTCGGAATTATCAGAATCTGTATTCAGAGTTGTTGCGCTTTTTTTGTTTGTTCAAAATTTCGAAGCTTCAAAACTGTAAAACTTCCTGAATTTCGAAAATTTCAGAACACCAAAATTTCTAATTTTTTTGTAATTCCTATGCACTAAATTTTTTAAAAACTTCGGGACTTTCGGGTTTTCAAAAACTTCGAAAATTTCGTAACTTGAAAACTTCGAAACTTCAAAATGGTTCGAAACTTAGAAATTTAAAAAAATGTCTCGAAAACTATAGAATTTAAAACTTAAAAAAGCCGACAATCCAAAACTTTTAAAATTGCAAAAACATTAAACCATCAAAATTCAAAAATGTGTGTAACTCCTAAGCTTCAAATTTCTCAAAACCGTCATAACTCCTGAGATTTCCAAAACTTTAAAAATCCCAGAACTCAACAACTTTTTCTTTAAAACTTAAATATTCGTTAAAATTCTTAAAACTTTCACATTTCGAAACTTTCAAAACTTCCAAAACTTCACGTCGAAACTACAAAATGCTCCCGAACTTCAACATTCACACAAATTCATCCAAACTTCACAATTTTCGAAACTTCAAGCTTATATACTCGCACGTAGATAACTATAAATTTATAACAGACGTACACTCAACAAGAATTCGAACATTTTTCCAGGACCAAAACGAAATTCCCTGACAATTCCACGTTTCCCAAGTGCGCAACAACCCTGCGTTTTTCAGTTTTCAAAATTAAGGGAACAAGGCAAAGAACCTGTACATTCCCCCACCTTGCCAATTACTTGCTACGAAAATGATTAAACTAAAAACTACCTTGAAATAAATGCACTTACTCATCGGCGGTAAACATGTTCCTCATCTTCAGACACGGAGTCGGAGAAGACATCAAACTGTTGGGAGAACCTTCCATGGTTTCGAAAGCCTGGCCTTGCCAGACCTTATTTTTTTTCGAGCAACCTGACCCCAGCACAGAATTGGACGAGTTCAAATTATGCGGTAGCCAGCGCCACACATAAAACTCTTCCCCCGCAACCTGCTGCACTTCCCTTCGAATTCTGGAAAATAAATCGTTTTTTAACAAATATGAGAATTTTTTGTCTCTATTAATCCGCAGATTGAAAGACTCTACACTTTTTGTACATCGTTACTAGCACATTGCAAAAAAGTATATTTTGAAAAAAAAAAAGTGAAACAATACTGATTTTTACGAGTGTCAAAGTTTTCGAGAAACTTGATAATTTTAAACATTTTGAACATTTCAAGATTTTCAACACTTTTGGAAATTTCCAGAGTTTGGAGGATTTCGAGAATTTCGCAAGTTTTAAGAAATTTGAAAATTACCCAAATTTCAAAAATTTTGAGAATTTCGAAGTTGTGGGAAAGTTTGAAAAATTCTGAAAATTCACTATATTTTCGTAACTCTTAAAATCACGAAAATTTTACGAATGCCTAACATTTTGAGAAACTTGATGATTTGGAATATTTTCAACATTTCGAGACTTCAGACAATTTTTAGAATTTTCAAAGTTTGGAGTATTTTACGGATTTTGGAAGTTAATGAAATTTCAAAAATTTCAAGAATTCCAACATTTTCGTAAATTTCAGAGATTTGTAAATGTTCCAAACATTCTGAAAATTTGAAATATTTTCATGATTCGTAAAATTCCGAAAATTTTGGAAATATCAGGTATTCGGAAAAGTTTCGAAAATTCTGAAAATTAACAGTACTCCCATACTTATTTAAATTCCGAAAATTTCACGAATTCATGAAATTTGAGAAACTTGATAATATTGAACCTTTTCAACATTTCAAGATTTTCAACAATTTTGCGAATTTCCAGAGTTTGGAGGATTTCGAGAATTTCGCGAGTTTTTAGAAGTTTAAAAATGTCCTATATTCCGAAAATTTTGAAAATTTCGAAGTTGTGAAAAAGTTTCGAAAATTCTACAAATTCACTATATGTTCATAACTCTTAAAATCACGAAAATTTTACGAATTTCGAATATTTCGAGAAACTTAACGATTTGGAATATTTTCAACATTTCGAGACTTTTGACAATTTTTAGAATTTTCAAAGTCTAGAGTATTTTGAGGATTTTGGAAGTTACTGAAATTTCGAAAATTTCAAGAATTCCAAAATTTTCGTAAATTTCAGAGATTTATAAATGTTCCAAACATTCTGAAAATTAGAAATATTTCATAATTCTTGAAATAACAAAAATTTTGGGAATTTCAGATATTGGGAAAGTTTCAAAAATTCCGAAAATCAACATTTCCAACAGTTTCACGAATTCCCCAAGTTTGGAGTAGTTCGAGAATTCCAAAAGTCCATAGAATTTTCACAATTTTAACAATTTCATTTTAACAATTTTGAATTTTGTAAATTTCAGAGATTTCAAACAGTTTCGAAAATTCTGAGAATTCAGGAAATATTTATAATTCTCCAATGAAACTTCACTTTTCAAATTTATCGAATTAATTTCCAGTAAAAATCACCTTAGCCCCCTCCGAACGAAATTTCTGGCTTCGTCCTCGCTCAAGTTTGTTTCTCAATTGAATATCAAAATTTTTCGTCGGTAAAGTATATTAATCGAATATTCAAATACTTATTAAAGTTCGAAAAATCAACTGTTTCTGTGTTTTTGTTGTCAAGGAAACTCGGCGAATAAATAAATAACCTCGATTCGTTTTCGTCCAAGAATTTGACAGCTTTTTCCCAAATGGGCGTCATTTTTTTGCGATCTTTCGGCGGTATCAAATTATCCCGAACGTGGTTGATTGCCAAATAACTTTCTTGGGTTCCCCCGGGACTGGTCGTCATCGAATTTTGGTGGTTGAGTTCGACCTTGCTGATGATTTCGCTGACCAATTGGAAAACTTCCCTTTCGGCGTCGTTTTTGTGCTTCATGTACAATATGACGAGCTTGTAAAATCCGACGAGGGTCATGAATCCTGCAAACACGAGAACTTTATAAAAAAGTCATCATCACATAAATAGTCATCACATAAATAAATAAAAAAAGTCATCGCATGAATAATAATACTAAGAAAAAAAAATTAATGACCTCAGAAACTAATTATTTGGCGAATTTTGCAAAGTTAATTGACATTTGCGAGGTAACAAAAATTTAGTGAGTTAAAAAAAAATAAAACCGAAATTCAACAATTATTTTAAAATCGAAAATTTTTAATTCCCGAATAGGTAAATTAAAAAAAAAAGGAATTCACAAATTTCGAATTTGAATTCCAAAATGTTTAAATCATCAATTTCAGAGTTCCAAAAGTTTAAAATTCGTATTACAAAATGTGTGAGGGTAAATGTAACCATTGAAATGTCTGAAAATTCGATAAATCAAACGCAGAAAATCGAGAATTTCATCGTTTGAAAATTCGTAACTTGAATATAAAAAATGTAACAACTTTGAAAAAATCGAGAAATTCACATCACAAGATCTGGACGTTTTTAATTTAAATATACAACAAATTGAACTCAAAATTAGAAAATGTGAAAACTTGTAGATTAAGAAGTATGGAATATCAAATCGAAAAATTATAAAATATTACATTCAACACTGAAAGTTTTCCAAGTTAGAAAATTTCAAAATTACAGCAAAGTCTAATAATTTTGGTTTAAAACCAGTCTTAAAATTTTGGAATTTAAAGTTCCAAATTTTGAAATACGAATTCGAATATTATGAAATCGAAAATGACGTAATCAAAAAAACTTGATTATAAAAATTGAAAAATGTCAAAAAATGGAAAATTTGAGCAAAATTATACAACAAAAACCTCAATAATAAATAATCTAAGAATGATCGAACAAAAATTTCATCTATTTCATTACTTTCTCCACTCAAAACCTAGTAAATTTAACATTTATTGTATTCTCTTATACAACAGATATAAAACACAACATTATTTATTCGTTAATCTTCGTTATCAACACAATTCGCGAAATTAAGGAAACAGAGCGTTTGTTAATAATTTACCAAAAGCAGTCATCACTAGGACTGAAAAAACGGTGAACATTTTCCTTCTTATGAGACACTGCATGGGCAAATGAGGGTTCATTACTGCCAATCCAACTTTTTCTTCTAATCTCATGGCGAATACTTTTTCCTGCAATTCATAAGAAATTTATAGTAAAAATATCCTATTTTCTAAAATTCTACATTTTAAAGAAAATTCCTTCCATTTGCAGAATTTTTGACTAATTTACAATTTACAGAACATATTTTTGAACAATTCCTAAATTAGATTTAATTTAGTAATTAAACAATATTACGATCCAATTTCCAGAACTTGAATGATTCAAAATTGAAAAATAACACAATTTGAAGCTCATAATTTCTGCCACAATTCTAAGCAGTATGAAAAAAATAACATAAAATCTCAGAAAATGTACACAAATTTTTAAAATCTTCGAAAATATTATTCTGAATGCCTTATGAGACTTAAGAATTAAATTTAACAAAATTTCAAAAATAAAACCCTTTAACATTAGCAGATAAAAAAAAATAATGTAGAAATTATAATATTCATAAGAAGTCATAGAAAATGGCCCAACTTAAATCTTTTAAAATCGTCTTAAATTCTGCATTCTAATAAAATTTTCCAATTTCGAAAATTAGCCATGAAATTTACAATGTACACAAAATACACCAAAACTGTATAATTTCCAAATAATAAAACAAAACAAACGAAATAATAAATAAATAAACTCACGAGTGACTTAAATTCCGAAAAATCGTAAGGATCTTCGCTGATTTCCACCAAAGAAATGCCCCATGCTGGATTTTTCCAAATAAGAAATTGCGCATTATGCAAGTCCTCTTTCACCTGATGCGGAGCCTACAACATTGAAGAACAAAATTAAAAACTGTTCACAATATAACTCCACGAGACAAAAGACATTCAAAATTTTGTTATTGGCAACTAACTTGAAATTGCCTAAATTTTCTGGACTTTTAAAATTCTCAAAATACACCAAATTTTGAAAATTCGCGAAATTGTTAAAAAGCTTGAAATGTTCGAAATGTTCAAAATTATCAAGTTTCTCAAAGTTTTAGAAATTCGGAAATTTTTCGTAATTTCAACAATTATGGGAGTAGTAAACATTTTTAGAATTTTCAAAACTTTTTCAAATATCTGAAATTTCTAAAATTTTTGACATTCTGGAAATTGTCAAAATTCCGAAAAGTTTGAAAATTGTTGTAATCTTCTAAACTTTCAGATTCTATAAGACAGTTGAAAATCTTGAAAGATGTTGAAAATGTTCCAACTCAACAAAAGTTTTTCGAAATTTTAGAAGTTGGTAAAATTTTAAAAATTTCGAGAATTATGAAAACTGCCTGATTCTCGAAATTTTCGAAACTTGTTTGAATCTCTGAAATTTCTAAAAATTTTTCGATTCTGAAAATCGTCAAAATGCTGAAAACTTTCGAAATTCTCTGAATTGTTGGAAACCTTAAAATGTTCCAAATTATCAAGTTCCTCGAAATGTGAAGAATGCGTAAAATTTTCGTAATTTCAAAAATTATGAAAATATTGTGAATTTTCAGAATTTTTGGAAAATTTATAAATCTCTAAAATTTACGAAAATTTTGGAATTATTGAAATTTTCGAAATTTCAATAATTCCCAAAATCCTTAAAATACTCCAAACTTTGAGAATTCTGAAAATTGTCGAAAATCTCGAAATGTTAAAAATATTCCAAATCATTAAATTTTTCGAAATGTTAAGTTTTCTTAAAATTTTCGTGATTCCAAGAGTTACGAAAATATCGTGAATTTTCAGAATTTTCGAAACTTTTTCACAACTTCGGAATTTTCAAAATTTTTGAAATTTGGGTAATTTTCAAACTTCTAAAAACTCGCGAAATTCTCGAAATCCTCCAAACTCTGGAAATTCCCAAAATTAGCAAAAATCTTGAAATTTTAAAAATGTCCAAAATTATCAAGTTTCTCAAATTTCATAAATTCGTGGAATTTTCGGAATTTTAATAAGTATGGAAGTATTGTCAATTTTCGGAATTTTTGAAACTTCTCCGAGTATCTGAAATTCCCAAAATTTTCGTAATTTCAAGAATCATGAAAATATTTCAAATTTTCAGAATGTTCGGAACATTTAAAAATCTCTAAAATTTACAAAAATTTCGGAATTCTTGAAATTTTCGAAATTTCAGTAACTTCCAGAATCCTCAAAATACTCCAAACTTTGAAAATTCTAAAAATTGTCAAAAATCTCGAAACGTTAAAAATATTCCAAAACATTAAATTTCTCGAAATGTTAGGAATTCATAAAATTTTCGTGATTCCAAGAGTTATGAAAATATAGTGAATTTTCAGAATTTTCAAAACTTTCTCACAACTTCGAAATTTCCAAAATTTTCGAAATTTCGGAAATTTTCAAACTTCTAAAAAGTCGCGAAATTCTCGAAATCCTCCTCACTCCGAAAATTCCCAAAATTGTTGAAAATCTTGAAATGTTCAAAATATACATAATCATCATACAAAAGTCAACATACCGCTTTCGTGCTCGCACATATTTCAATAACCTCCGCATCAGTGAGATACCCAGGATGCTCCGAATTGTCGCACGCCGCAGCAACCGCCCTCTGAACAAGAATCGGATGCAGCTTCCGTATCAATTGAAAAGCATCCTCGACATTTTCTTTGAGAACGCAATTCACGCCGGGCTGCTGCTTGAGCGTTATCTCTGCGCAAAGCGGCACAATGCTATCTACAAATATCAAATCAACGGAGAACAATAAATTCCGGATTCTCAAAACTACACAATCAATAAAAAACCCCAAAAAACAGCAATCTCCAAAATCAATTCCAAAAAAAGAAAAAAAAAAAACTTTCAGGAACCAGGTAAGAAAAACTTGAGACATTTTCACAAGAAGCTATTTATTGTCGGAAAAAGATACATGATTAATAACCCGCGTGCACGAAAATAGAACAACATTTTATGTCGGCTCGCGAAAACATTACAATTTTATCAATACAACTTTTCGTTGGCAAATCTCAAGCTCGTCCTTCAATAGAAAAATAAACTGTCTGTTTCGAAATTCTAGAGCCAAATATCTGAGTTAACAATTATTATTGAACGCTTCATTTTCATTTTATATAAAGCTCGTTAAAACTGATTAGTCAAGTGTAAGGCAACGATTAAAAATGATTATTTTGTAAACGTGGAAACGATTGCTTATTCTTTCGTTTACGAATACCTACCAGCGGGGAGCGACGGAAAGATTTCAGTTTTTCCACCGAGGCCCAGATACATGATGGCCAAAAACGCGAAAAACAGGGCAAGGACACCAACCAGGACCAGAGAAATCGTGTTGTGGTTCGTTTTGGCCTCTTCTTTGCTCGTTTTCGACAATGGTTGGTACGATCGGTTGATTTCTCGGCTTCTGTCCATGGTGGTATTGGCGTATCGAGAACTGGAAAAAAATCAGTTCCACATTAGATTCAAATACGAGTTCCAAAAATGGAAAAAATGTATACACAAACCCAGAAGACGACGGATAGATTGATCTGGACGTGAAGTGGCCGTTGGAATCTGATTCTTTGACTTCTGGGAAAGTAGAACCATGCCGAAACACTGAACCTGGAAACAAAAAAAAATATGAAATCAGGGGCGGAGGCAGAAAAAATTTTCGGGAGGGGTTTTCGAAAAAAATGTTTCTCAATTTTCGGAATTTCTGAAATTTTTGTAATTTTAGAAATTCTCGTAATTTTAGAAATTTCTGAGATGTTCAATGTTCTCGTAATTTTTGAAATTTCCAAATGTTCGAAACTTCTAAAATTTTCGGGAGGGGTTTTCGAAAAAAATGTTTCTCGATTTTCGAAATTCCTGGAAATTCTTGAATTTTTGTAATTTTTGAAATTCTCGTATTTTTCGACATTTCTGAAATGGGTAATATTCTCATAACTTTTGAAATTTCCAAATTTTCGAAACTTCTAAAATTTTCGGGAGGGGTTTTCGAAAAAAATGTTTCTTGATTTTCGAAATTCCTGGAATTTCTGGAATTTTTGTTATTTTTGGAATTCTCGTAATTTTCGAAATTTTGGAGTTGGGTAATATTCTCGTAATTTTTGAAATTCCCAGATTTTCGAAACTTCTAAAATTTTCGTAAATTTTCGGATTTTCTAAAATATTTAAACCGTTGAATGTATACGAAATGTTTTGAAGTCTCAAAATTCAAGAAGTTCTCTGAATGTTGAAAAATTTTATAATTTTTGACATATTTGGTCTTTACAAAGTTTTACGAATTCACAAAATCTTCAAAATGCTCCGATTTTTCAAGTTTATTCGATTTTTAAAGTAATTAGAAAGTTTCAGAAATTTTAATGATTTCTGAGATTTCCAAAATTCGCAGTTTTTTGGATTTAAAAAATTTTCAAAATTACTATAATTTTTGAAATCACTGAAATCGTTGGAATGTCTGAATTCCTCACTTTTGACATATCTGCAAGATTTCTGGAGTTACAAAAGTTTGAGAATTTTCCAAGTTTTTCGTAGTCGACAAAATTTTCAATATTTACGGTTTTTTCGAATTACTTGAACATTGGAAAATTAACAAAATGTCTAGAATTATGAAAAATTCAAAAACTCTAAAATTTTTAAAATTTAATAATTTTTGGAAGTTTCTGACTGTTCAAAATTTTCACAATTTCGACATAAATTGTAAATTTGAAATTTCTGATTTTCTAAATTCACGTATAATTTTACACTAATTTGAAAGTTCGAAATATTGAATCTCTAATATTTTAAAGGCCGCATTTTTTTCATTTCTAAATTTCTCATCACTTTACTTACAAAAGAAAAAATATTCTTTAAATTTTGTGAGGGGTTTCAACCCCTAACCCCCCCCCCCTGCGTTCGCCCCTGTATGAAATGAATTAAGTTTGTATACATACATTTCATTAAATTTCAAATTATAATTATAATTACAAATCCAAAACTATAATTACTTCAGGTTCTTATATTACGTACATCCATTTTTTATAATTCAAAAAAATACAAAATTTTCTGAACCGAATTAAAAATCTGTCATCCACTTACTAATGGCTATAAAAGTATACACAAAAAAAATTGCAAATTTTTTCGCCTCTCTTTTCCTTCCCTCTCCACTAACACACGTACTTTTGATAATCGGGCTCGAAGTCGACGTGTAACTCGTCAGATTTTTCGAACTCAACCTCCTCGTGAAATCCGACAAAAACGGAGCTTGATACTCCGAAAGAAGATCGCTGTCCGTGTCCTTTTTGCTACTAGTATCCTTAGGCGTAGGAATCGGGGAAATGTTCGTTTTCAACGTTGATGAGGAATATTTGTTACCCTCGTCCCTGACCGTATAAAGCGATCGCATCCTCGTCGACGAAGTGTCCAGGTACTTCCCCACGACGTCCGAGGAATCCGGAACTTTGAAACCCCCAATAGTTTTCGTCGAGTCCGGCACCACGGACTTTGTAGGTTGCGCCGCCTTCTTCGGTTTCACCGGTTCTTCGATGGCATCCGAGTCTGATCCGGTTTCCAGGTCGTTTTTCAACGAAGATTTCGAGAACATTTTCGAGTACCTCCTGCTCTCCACATTTGTACTCGTCTTCGAGGAAACGCTCGGGCCCTCATTTGTACTCGACTTCGAAGAAAAACTCGGGCCTTCGGAATCCGAGATGTCGGAGTTGCGCGAGGCAATTTTTTTCTTCGCGGGGGAGCGAGGCCTTTTGGGCGGCGGATTCGGCGTCGACACGGACTGAGGCGGAGGCATCGGATTCGCCATTGTTTGACGACGATTGGTGGTTGCTTTTTTCTTTTTTTCAACAACTCCGGAATCGTCGTCATCGTCGCTGCTGAATCTGGAAATTAGGAGTTTGTTAGAATTAGTTTTGGGCACAGATAAAAAAGAATATATTTATATCATCACATGTATCATATATATCACATATCATATACATATATCATATCATATATCATATCATATATCATATATATACATTATATAATATCATATATCATATAACATATCAGGGGATACGTCAAGATTCATAACGACACCGTCCCTAAACTCATCTGCGCATGCGCGAGTTAGGTTTGCTGAAATTCCCTAGGGAAAATCGCATACATATATACTGCACACATAATTTCAAATCTCCCGCCCTAGGGAATTTCAGCGAACCTAACTCGCGCATGCGCAGATGAGTTTATGGACGGTGTCGTTATGGATCTTGACGTATCTTCAAATATCACAACATATCATATATCATATATCATATCATATTATAACATATCATATATCATGGGGATACGTCACGATCCATAACGACACCGTCCATAAAATTATCTCCGCATGCGCGACTGAAATTCCCTAGGGCAGGAAATTTGAAATTATGTGAGGAGTATATCTATATATATGCGATTTTCCTTAAGGAATTTCAGTCGCACATGCGAAGATGAGTTTATGGACGGTGTCGTTATGGATCTTGACACATCCCCTATATCATGTATCATATCATATCATATATCATATCATGTATATATATATATATATATGTGAATGATAAAATAATTTCTTAACTATTACGTAGATGTTATATTTTTGAGTAATATATTGATAAGAATCGAATTCGGAAATATTTTCATGCATTTTAAGATAACATCGTGATTGAATTGTTCTGTCTGTTTCATCATTTTCAAGCTCTGTTGACGTATTTTGGCGAATCTGTGATTCGGGCAATGAACTTGTGTTTCTACTGATAAAGAGAATTTTATGAGGTCAGAAGACATTGATCAGGTTTTTATCTCCTGATGGAAGATAGTGAGATTATGAAAGCGATTGCCAATAAAATTGCACTATCTACGAGGAAACAATAAGCTCGTCGATCATGGAAAAAATGGACTTGAAAAATTACAAAAAAATTATTGTTTATAAGAATTAATAAGTCAGTTAGAAATTACGTATTTGTGTAATTGAGGAATCAATGTTTTGTTTTCAAAACTGAGAATTTTCAATAATTTACAAGTCTCGAATTCGATTTTAAAAACAGTATAATTGAGGATATAAAAATAAAGAATTTATTCACTCAGGAGCTCAATGTTGTATTTTAAAAACAATAAAATTTTGAAATTAAATAGAAGAAAAATAACAAAATAATCATTTTTCAAATTTGAAAGGATAGAAAGATGATAACTGAAATTGAAAAACATTTTTTGACATTTAGATAAAAAATTTTTTCGAGTATAAATTTGAGCCTGTGGTAATGTAAAATTTTTTATAGAATTCAAAATTTTCAAAAGCCAAAATACAATTTACGTAAATCTGAGTATTGATTTTGAGCATCAGAAAATGTTAGAAACTCATGATGAGAAAATTATGACTTTTTGGGATTAAAATTTTAAATATTCAAGATTCTGAATTGATTCACTGATATTCTATTTTAAAAAAGTAACAAATCAAAAATTTTGATGAGTTCTAAACAATTGGAAATCAGAGAATGTAAAGTTTTTACTATTTGAAGCTTATAACATTTTTTCTGATTTGAGTTAAATAAATTATTTATTTAGAAATTCAGTCGTTTTAATAATTACTTTAACTGAGAACAATTTTTCAATTCAAATCTTGGAAGTTTCAAAGTCTTTATTAGTAGTGAATTTCAAAATTTTTGAATCATGCAAAATGAAATATAAGAATTTCATAATCGTAATATTACTAATTGTAAAATTCAACTTTTAAATTACTAAAATATAGACAATAAAAACAATTTAATTATACCAAAAATCCAAAAAACGCAAAGATTTGATTATTAACATCCAAAAACAATAATTAATAAATTTTGGTATGAGAATTTGAAATCTGTCATTCTAAAAGCTTTCAAATTCCATTAAAAAAAAAATTAACTCCAAATTTAAAATTTTTCAATTCTGAAATTCCAATCCAAAAATTCCAAAATGCAAATATTTCTATCCAAAAACTTTAAAAACCTTATATTTCAGTATAAAAATTCCAAAATTAGCAACTTACAAATTTCAGCCCTAAAAAATTGACGATCAATTTTTTTCATTGCGAACATTGCCGCCCTGAAAAATATCAGTACATATGCACCAATGTTTACATAATTGATCCGGGCGGCACATAAATTCCACAATCATAACCAAAAAAGCAAACATAACTAATTCAACCCAAAATAGACAAAAAACACGCAAAATGCCCCAACAATTATGCAAAAGGTGAAAAGTATACCTGGCGGCCACAGAGTAGCGGGAGCCCCCTCCCGCGATGACGTTTTTCAGTTTTTTGACGAGGATTTTTCGGGTCGTCTGGGTGACGGGTCCCACGGGATACCCGTATTTCGCGAGCGTCAACCTCAGCTCCGCATCGGACAGCTCATCCACGTTTATTTTGCCGCTCATTTTCCCAACGATTCACTCAAGCCGCGTTGTTTTCGTATTCCCCAACGTCAGCTAACGTGCCCCCAAACAACACCGAAATTGGCTTTTCCAGGCTAACCTAAAAATTTGCGAACAGCTCAAACAACCGCCACTCCCCAAACTCGATGATTTTCTCCGGAAATTTCCCGGTATTTCGCTCACTGATTTCGTATTGTTTTATATGCGCACTCGGTGTTTGCGGCGTATGACTCGAGGCATTTTTATTGCAACCGTCTCGATTTGTGTTGCGAGTTGCGATAAATTGCAGGTCTGCGCGCGCGCGGCTGTTTTTTTTGCAGAATTCCGCGCCATTTTCAAATTTCGCGCGGGATTCGATTGTTTTCAGTTGCTAGAGAAGAGGGTATTTTTATCGACGGATAATAAATTATTCGTAAATGAGGCGAGGGCGGGAAATTTGAATCAGACTTAGGTTTAATTTTTTAAATAAACATTTGAATTGATCGATGAAATTTCTAGTTTTAAAGGTTTATATTATATCTTCTTCGGTTTCAGATGAAATGTTTTTAATGCATATTTAGATGCTTGAAATTGTTATTAAATGATATTCTTGGTTTAAAATACCAGCGGCGTAGTGAGGATCTTACAATATGTTTATTAAATAATAGAGACCTCTTAAAACAGGTCTCAAAAACGTATAACCAGGAATAACCATATTCCAAAACTTCCATACAGCTTCGTCTGACTATATCTGGGTAGATTTCCCTTGGTTTCGATGACTGGCAAGTCAACGGAAAATCAGTAGTGAAGTTCTCACATTACACGAAGTCTTTACAGAAAATTGACGATTTACATAATGAAAACAGAGTGTAATTCATAAAATACATTTTCTGCCCATTTTACTGCTTCCGAATCCTAACGAATAATCCGAGAGTAAATAAAAAAATCTCCAAAGAAACGAACAAAATATTCACTGTATAACATTTTTCCATGTTGTACCTAGAATTCTAAATTCACGTGAAAGGCTATAAAATGATAGTTTTAAAAGCCGTACACAAATAATTTATAGATTCTACTTTTTCTATGCCAATGACCGGAAATGACTATAAAGACAATTTACTATAGCTCTTCTATTTTCTCGTACGAATAGAATTAGCCTTCATGATATTAAGAAAGCTTGAATAGTATAGTTAAAAGCTTCATTACTTGAATATCGGCGGCAATTCACCTACTCTCTTGATCTGAATTAGAGTTCCTATAAATAGAGAGTTTGACTATCCCGGCGCAAACGTTTGATTGGCTTGGGTTCAAAATGGCGACCCCCATAGAAACACAGGTACACAGTAATGTATGTACAGTATGTTCCATTAATGCCTTCACCTATCGATATATCAAAATATATCGATCGCCTATAAGCGACAATGTAAAATCTGATATATATAGATATACCCAAGACACAATATCGATACATCGATAGGTGTAGGCATTAATGGAATATACTGTACACATTAAATACATGTACACAGTCGAAAAGTATGCATGTGTACCGCCGGCATTTTGGACCCAGCGATAACACGTACACACTAACACACTTACAGATTGCCAAACTCTTTATTTACAGGAACTCTAATCTGAATCAGTAAGAAACCACTGATTGTTAGTAAAATCTCGATCGCTAACTGGAGCATTGGCAATCTTACATGACATTGGAAAAATGACCAATTTCCGAAAGTTCTCCAGTTACGTATATTCTTATCACTTGTACAACTTTGATTTCGGAGATCTGACATCCTCAGACAATTTAAGATAAAGCATATTATTTATATTATACAATGTTGCCGTTGTACTAAGCTATCAACTCGGTAAAATACAATCACTTTATCTCGACATTCATACGCTTTAAACCTTGTGCTTGGTATGTCAAGCTCATTTTAGCAACGCAAAAGTAATATTTCTAGTACAAGGATTTTTTTTTATTGAAAATGCAACAATAGCTGCCGTTTTTATAGGGTTTTTGAACGAATGAAAATGGGAAATATTTGAGTGCGTCATAAGCAGCTAAATTTTATGGTCAAAACGTGCTGTATCTTTTTTCGCAATACTTAGAGAGAACAATTGTTAAACGATTGCTTAGAATTTGAGCTTTTGTGTTTTTCTGTAGGTTATCGGAAAGTTTTAAGTAGCAAATCACTGCTTATTCGTCGTTGCATGTGTGTCTTTACAAGAGAGATAATCTGAATTTTGTTGGAAAAACGCGGTCAAGGTTTTGTCAACTATATGTATAAACTACCTATATCAGAAATGACTTGACTGATTTGTTTCGTAAACATTAAATTTAGTATAATCAACAATATATGCATGTCAGAGCAAATATCTTGGGGTCGACCATAAATTACACAACGTTTTAGGGGGGGAGGGGGGATGGTCGGGAAGAATGTAACGTAAGAAATGTGTATGTATTCATTATACTTTTTATAAAATTTTAACAAATTCGTCTTCAAAATTTTCCTAATGTCGATAAATTTTTTGGTATAGATATGAGATATTTTTTATTTTTTTGAAAAATTTTCTAATATCATTCGAATATTGAAGGATATTTTAAATATCATTTTAAAATTAAAATACCTCTATAAAATTGTTTAATAATTGGAAAGTTCGTATTTCTTCTTTAAACTACTTTCATACGTATTTTTGAAATTGAGAAAATGTTTTAAATTCACAAAATATTTCGACATATCATCAAATTTTTAGCAATTTTTTTATTAGACCTTACACAATTTTAAATTCTGAATTGTTTGAAAAATCCCCAAAAAATATTTCCCTGAAGTTTAAAAATCGTTGTATATTTGACGTACTATATTAAAAGATACCAAAATTCATTCAGTATTTTTCACTAAATTTTCGTTTTTCTTGCTCAACTCTTCCACAAAAAATTAATGCAAAAAACTGAGTTAAAACGATTTGAAAAATAGTTTCCTAAAAAATGTCGTTATCTTCACTGCAACGCACGCATATAATAACGGTGCCTCTTTTCTTATACTATATTTAGCTTCATTTGCAATACTTTATACTGCGTTTCCTTGAGCTGAAGCTTTATAAATTGCAAACGTGAAAAGATTTCTCGAACGTTCAATCATTGTTTCGTAACTGATTGCAAGTATGCGAAGTAGAATAAGCGTGACTGGTCACTTGTTAATGAGTCTGCAAATTGTAACCGACCTGAAAAAAGATTAAAGAGCTATAACTTGACTCATTTCCAAGGTATTGTGATTTATCGACTCTAATCGTTGATTTTATACTGTGCCCGATTACGAAATTCTTAGAAAATATCAGAATGCATCAGTGAATTTTCATTAATTGAAATAGGGGAATGATCCATTGAAAGAATGACATTAAAGATAGTAAATATTTCAGTAATTTTCACTTACTGTACAGTGTGTCTCATTAATTCTTTTGTCTATAGATATATTGAAATATATCGATCGTCCTTAAGCCGCAATTAGAGTTCCTATAAATATAGAGTTTGACGATCGGGCGCAAATTTTTGATTGGCTGGATCCAAAGCTTGACCCAAAATGGCGGCTCAAATAGGAAGAAGCGATTACACGTACATACAGTCGACCTCAAATATTCCTGTTCGCAGTTATCGATATGTATCGATTGTTTTCCATATGCTTTATGCGAGAAATATATGCTTTATGCGAGAAATTCGATACATATCGATAATCAAGACCAGACATAAATGAAGTAGACTGTCCGTGTCGAATGTACGCGTGCGTGCCGCCGCCATTTTGGGTCAAGCGATCGACACGTACACACTAACACATTGCAGATGGCCAGACTCTCTATTTATAGGAACTCTAGCCGCAATGTAAAATCATATACATATATAGATATACCCGAGATACAGAATCGATATATCGATAGGTGAAGGCATTAATGGAACATGTGCAGTAGAATCTCGATTTAGATAATAAAAACCACTGATGGATTGACGAAAATGTTTTTACAGTCATGAACTGCAGTATTAAACTCCCTTTTTCCAGTGAAATTCACTATTATGTTACTGGAATCCATTATCGAGAAATCAGTGGTATTACATTTCGCTGTCAGAAAGTGAAAAATTCGCTGTTTCAGGATTGAAGTTGATCGAAACAAAAAATAGTTCTAGAATAGTTGGAGATAAGAAGCAAAATAAACTGATATAAAATACTCTATAATTTTATGCGAGAGAAGTGTACCGTGAGTCAGCCAGGTCATTGTAAAGTTCGTTATACATATTATGAAGGAGACTATAACGTATGTGACGGTTAGAATCGATGAATGCCATATTGGCATGGCAACCTTTTTATTCAGTTTAAACATGGAGTTTTTGTTTGGTTTTTTCGGAACACCATAATATTGGCTTTCACCTTCGAACAGCTTTGAATACAGCTTCTCAGAGCATGTCGTGAAAATTGCACTTAATGGCAGGGGTGGGTAATACTAGAGTTCCTATATAAATAGAGAGTCTGGCCATCTGCAATGTGTTAGTGTGTACGTGTCGATCGCTTGATCCAAAATGGCGGCGGTACACGCACATACATTAAACACGTACATACAATCGCTTCTCCCTATTGGAGCCGCCATTTTGGATCAAGCGATCGACACGTACACATACAACATATTGCAGATGGCCAGACTCTCTATTTATAGGAACTCTAGGTGATACCGGTTATACTATCGCTCTTTCTCTCCCCTCACACGACTGCTCAAATGAGTGAGAGAAAGAGAGTTGCGTAAATTCCCATCCCTACTGACTGACACAGTGTCAACTTAAAAAAAACGTAATTAGGTCCTTTTTGTCGTTTCTTCATATCATATCCTGTTGAAAATGAAAATTCTTCGGAAGTTCGAGTTATATAGTATGAATTTCATGAAATAAATGCAGTATCGCCTAATTTTGAACATGAATTCTATTGTACAATTTTATTATGCGGTCGCAGTTGAACACAATTTTCGTAAAATCAGCTATGAATCAAAAACTTATAAAGATATAGGGAAATCCGTGAATTTTTGAATAAATAATGATGATAATAATAATAATAATAATATGGAAACAATATCTATAAATGTGTCTGATTAAAACGGGGGTTTTCTACTTAAAACTTATCTTTTCATCAAAACTGGAAAAATTGAATACAATTTAATTCTGATTCCTGGAATGAGTATTGTTATTCGGAAATTCGGAAAATATAATTTTTCGAATTTTTCTAGATATCATCGAAACAAATTTTAGGCATTACCGGAAAATTGGAAATTCAAGTAAACAAATAAAAATCGATAGTTATTTTTAAAAATGTTTCGAAAATTATTTACAAAAAAAATCATAAGAACTGCTCAAAATTTCAAATAATATTCAGTAAAAAAATTTTGCAAAGCCTGGATAATTTGAAAAAAAATTAAACTTGAACAATGTTCGAAATTTGGACATTTCTTTCGGTTGCACAAAATCTAAAGAGTTTTTAAGTTAAATTTTTTTCGAATTCCAATTCTTGAAACATTATAAAAAAAAAAATTTAATTTCGAAAACGTCGATTTACTAGTTTTTCGCGACAAAATTGAAGAAAATTCACAAATAATTTTTCAAAATTAAAAAAAAAATACGTAAATTATCACAAATTCCGCAAAAAACTTAAAAAATGATGAAATCAATTGATATTTTCACAAACACAAGTTTTCCAAAATCGCGGAAGATCACCAAAAAAAATTTTTCAAGAATTTCCGAAAATTCATAGAAATCTCGTGAGAATGAAATCCGAATCTCTGAATTTCAAAAAAATGCGTCATCAATTTCTGTTCGAAAGAAAAGTTGAATAAAAAACATCTGTGGATGTGAATTCGAATTACCTCGAGGGAACCTATAATGGTTCGCCAAATGATAGTCGTTAAGATATAATCGTTGAATCGCGCACTATAACAATATAGACTCTTCTGTACATCGAAGCTATAATCATCGAATCGGAGGTTGTAACTTATTCACAGAAAATGCATCGTGCGGCCATGCAAAATCGTCAAGTTATACAGTTTGAGCCAAAAAAAAATTCCGTATATAGACAGAGGAAATGGAAATATATAAATTTTTGTCCGACTGTACGCACTTACATACACAAAAAATGATTTCAACTCATGAAGATGAAGAAGAATGAGAATTTAAACTCATTAATTATATTCATTCTAAATAGTCAAAAATGATTATTTAAACTGAAACTAGACTACAATGATTAAAATTAAACTGAATAAATAAATAAAACTAAATTAATGAATAAACTAAATAAATAAATTATTAAAATTAAACGAAACTAAAATGACTAAAATTGAAACCAAACTCAAATAATTATCTAAACTTTATTTCTGAAAACTTAAAAATGATTATTTCACCTTTTAAAACTACAGTGACTAATAGTATAAATTGCACTTCAAATTGAAAGAGTCTATCTAATATTTCGATATTCAAGAAGCCCGCCAAAGAATTTGACCGAATGTTCTGATTTCGTACTTAAAGTTTACAATGTTCACCAAAAATAAATAAATACCCATAAATACTAAAATTCATGGGTTGCGCGCCGTTCGAGTATTACGTAACACTCTAGGGTGGGGGGGGGGGGTTAGAAAATGCTGTATTTTACATTGTTACGCCGCATTACGAGGAGGGGGGAGGGGGGGGGGGCAAAAATTCCGAAAAACTGCGTTACGTAATACTTGAACGACCCCTTGAAACATCATTCCTTCATAAGGATATGTTGCGCACATTCTATACGCGTCTCGTTGTAAAAAGGATTACAGCAGTAAACCGAAGACGATATTAAGGTATTACCTCCGCGATGAAGTTTGACGCGATATAATAACTACCTGTGCTAACTTCAATACGTAGCCTTTCGGTGTGGCAACGTTGTAGCGCTCTGTCTTTTTTTATCAGAGAGAGAGACAGATGCGCTTGACACATAGTTTGCGACATTGCGAAATTATTCTCTGTTATTCTGCCGTCCGTGCAAAAGTAGATGACATTTCGATTAAAAATAAAAATCATCAAAAATCGATCGTTGATTTTTGATGATTTTGATTGATTTCGAATTTTTTTGATGTTAAATGATTTTTCATGATTCATTGTCAATGATTTTCTTAGATTTTTAATCATTCTAAAAGTCTTTCCTTGCTTTTTGATTTTTTCTAATTAATGATTCCAGATGATCTTTCAAAAGTTTCTATGATTCGCAATATTTTTAATGATTTTCAATGGTTTTTTAAAATTTTTTAATGGTTTTTTTGGTGATGTTAAAAGTCTTTCAATGATTGTTAACTATTTTCAATGATTTTGAATGATTTTCGCTGATCTTTTTTAATTTTAAATAATTCTGTATGTTTTTGAATTTTTTTAATGATTTTTAATGGATGATTTTGAATGACTAAGAATTATTTTTAATGTTCTTAGTACTTTTGATGACTTTGAATTATTTCGAATTTTTTCAGTGTTTTTTATGATTTTCGATGATTTTTGTTGATATATTATGTCAACAAAAACCATTCTAGTTAAAGTAGAATCGCGTAACGTATTAATTTGTCATAAATTGTTCATATTGTTATCTGAAAATTACATCTTCAATTTTCATTTCTATGTATTAATTAGTTTTTTTTAATTCTCAAGTTTAAATTTATAGTTAAACAGCTATAATATTCGCTGAATACGATTTTTATTCATTCATTTTATTTTTAAATTTCTTATTTTTAAAGTAATAATTTTCAGTTCTTGCATTTTATGAAGTATCCAATTATTAATTTTAATTATTATTCCATATTGGTTCAATTCTCGGAGTGCTATTTTTGAGTTTTCATTTTGAACT